>CATIWC010001826.1:0-86167 GCA_948472305.1 Vicia faba | reverse complement strand
GAGACTGAAATACCATCATTTTTCATACTGAAGCGCCTGTTGGAGGTCAATTTGCTTACCGTAAAGGATCCTCCTCAGAAGCTCAATATCTCCTCTCCTCACTTTAACCCCGACGCATTCTGTGTTTACCATTCCCACAACCCGGGACACGGCACCAACGACTGTTGGGCCTTGAAGAACAAGATTCAAGATCTGATTGACATTGGGGTGCTGGAATTTATGCCAGACGGCGAGATGAAAATCTTCCGTTAAAGGGTTCTCCACTTGAAGTGACGAGGCTCAAACTGAAAGACTTTTGCTCCTTTTTCAAAGTTGTAATTTCTTTTTGCTGTCAAACAATTATCTGTTGATGTTAAACTCTGTTTTTATTAATGCATTGCATATGTTTGTCTTGAATTCATCCATTCGTTTCACTACTCTTATGCTTTTCTTTATGATATTTGACTCTTGATAAAAAGCTGCGAGCCTTTAGAGGGAGGATGACGAAACAATACCATAATCTTATACAGTATGCTTTTGAACAGACCTTGCTGATGATGTACAGGCATTTCTTTCAATTCCCAAACACTGGAGTTATAAGGAAGTTAATCCCTAGTCAACCCCTTCGAGCCAAAGAAGTAGGAGTTTTCTGTTCTAAACAATCGAAACCTTTGATATAAACCAGGGGCAGGGTAGTATCTCGGTTAATTCAAAAGAAAATGCGCATTGAAGTCGCAAACTCTCAGTTCGTAATACAATGAACGACGTCAAAAAAGAGAAAGCATTCCTTTGGAATCAAAAGACAAGGGTGGTTCCCTATCACATAGACAGTCAATCTCTCAAAAGAGAAAAGCCCACCAAGCCAAAACCTATAAAGGAGGCTTAAGAAAGCTGGGGCATCCCGCTGACAGTAATCCCGAAAATGGTAACAGTCAGGCAAAAGTTAGGGATAACAAATCAAAATCAAAATAGTGAGGTCATTACAAAATCCTCAACAACATGAAAAATGTTGAAAAAGAAAAAAGAGATGATGACTGTCTCCCAAATTCAAACTGGTGAACCATCGCCCAAAAGTCGTTCCAAACTCAAAACAGAGTGTGACGCACAATTAACTGAGCTTAGGTTGAAGAACATCACGAAGAGCGGGTGGGTACAAATATACTTTGAGCCTTTATCCTTTGTTTCTTAAACCGTGAACCAGGCCACGTTACAACCCTTCAAAAGTCCTAATTGAAGCATGGGTTAGTTCGAAAGCATACTGTTACAAAAGGTATCCTGACTCCTGTAGGGCTTTGCTCTAAATCTTGTGTTAACTTGTCTTATGAAAAGTTTTCTGCTAAAAAACGCATTTTTCAAAACTTCAAAGACAAACATAAACTTTGCATTATTCGAATATCACTGTCTGCATTTGACCCTTTTGTTTGACAGCGAAGAAATTCATACATCGGATGTTCGGAGGAACGAAAACTCTCTCAGTAAGTCAAAATCACTTCAAGAGGATAACACTTCCATCAAATCTCCTATCAGCAAGGGGCATGACATGTCACAATTCAATCAACCTGGGGCAGTCCAGTCAAGGTCCAACAGATCTTTCAAAGTTCAGTTAACCTGGGGCAGTCCAGTCAAGGTCCAACAGATCTTTCAAAATTCAGTTAACCTGGGGCAGTCCAGTCAAGGTCCAACAGATCTTTCAAAGTTCAGTTAACCTGGAGAAGTCCAGTCAAGATTTCAAGAAATCTCTCAATATGCAGAGTAATCTGATTCAAGACTCCTTCATCACCACTTGGGGCATTCGAATGTCAAAAGTGTTCAACAAATCAACTACAACATTTCCAGACTCGATTCCTGTATCTAGCCAGGGCACGTCTGAAGAGTTCGAGGATTCGATTCCTGTATCCAGCCAGGGAATATCTGTTGACGACTATTTCCAGACTCGATTCCTGTATCTAGCCAGGGCACGTCTGAAGAGTTCGAGGATTCGATTCCTGTATCCAGCCAGGGCATATCTGTTGACGACTATTTCCAGACTCGATTCTTGTATCTAGCCAGGGCACTTCTGAAGAGTTCGAAGATTCGATTCCTGTATCCAGCCAGGGCATATCTGTTGACGACTATTTCCAGATTCGACTCCTGTATCCAGCCAGGGCATATCTGTTGACGACTATTTCCAGACTCGATTCCTGTATATAGCCAGGGCACGTCTGAAGAGTTCGAAGATTCGATTCCTGTATCCAGCCAGGGCATATCTGTTGACGACTATTTCCAGATTCGACTCCTGTATCCAGCCAGGGCATATCTGTTGACCACATTTCCAGACTCGATTCCTGTATCTAGCCAGGGCACGTCTGAAGAGTTTGAAGATTCGATTCCTGTATCCAGCCAGGGCATATCTATCAACTATCACCTTTCCAGATTCGATTCATGTATCCATCCAGGGCATGTCTGAAGAATTCCAGATCAACACCTGTAACAATCCAGGAAACATCTGTGAACGACCGATTGTAGACCAACACCTGTAATAAGCCAGGAATTTATCTACATCACCACTTGGGGCATTCGAATGTCAAAAGTGTTCAAAACCGATGCAGTTTTACACAAGCTCATCATCAGGAAGCCCTACACCGGTTCCTCTTCAAGACTTCTGAAACAAGTTTACGGATTCTTCCCAACAACGGATGTTAATCTACCAACTTGTTCAGACTCTTCTCAACCTTTAAAATCAGTTTACGAACGCTTCCCAACAACGGATGCGGCTCTATTGCTGATTCAACTTCAAGAGTTCTGAAAATAGTTCACGGGTTCTCCAAGTAACGGATGTTAACCTATCGCTTGTTCAGATTCTTCTCAAGATAACCACCACGGAAGATCGCGCTTGCCAAAATTCTTCCTATCCCCAGCGGAGTTCATCAAAATTCCCTAACAGTAACTTATCTTTGCAAATCCCCAGCAAAGCTAAAACTTCAGTTTATCAATCCCCAGCGGAGCCAGACCATTGAACCTTCTCCCCACAGAGTTTCGGAAAGGGAAAATCTTGAGTTCCCCCAGTGAAGTCGCCAGGGTTACTTCCCATCAAGCCGAAGATTCTCAAATCTGACCTCCCCAGCATGAGTCTACTAGTTTGGAACTCCCCAGTAGAGGTCATCAGGAATTCTCTTCCCCAGCGACAGCCAAGGATTTATTTTCCCCGACAGCAATCAGGACGCTTTTATCTTCAGCCATCTCGGATTCATGTATCCTCGGCAAGATTAGCTCATCAGCTTACATGCGCATTCATCGCATTCATGTCATAAACATTGATGTCACGTGCGTTGCATCATGCATCATAACATTGCATACAACTAACCCTTTGCCTTTTCAGGTAAGATCAGTCGACAGACACAGATCAACTCCCAAGATCCATCCAGAAATAGTTCAGATGTGACCCGGACACGGCGACATTCTGATACTTATTCCAGATTCATTCAGACGCATCAGCAGAAACCTTACACCGGTTCCTCTTCAACTTCAAGACTTCTGAAACAGTTTACGGATTCTTCCCTACAACGGATGTCAATCTACCGACTTGTTCAGACTCTGTTCAACTTCTGAAACAGTTTACGGATTCTTCCCTACAACGGATGTCAATCTACCAACTGATTCAGACTCTTCTCAACTTTTGAAAATAGTTTACAGATTCTTCCCTACAACGGATGCCAATCTACCGACTTGTTCAGACTCTGCTCAACTTCTGAAACAGTTTACGGATTCTTCCCAACAACGGATGTCAATCTACCAACTGGTTCAGACTCTTCTCAATTTTTGAAAATAGTTTACGGACATGTCCCAACAACGGATACTGCTCTGTTGCTTGTTCAATCTCAGATAGTTTACAGATTCTCCAGACATGGACGTCAATCTGTTGCTTGTTCAGACCCCTAATTCAGAGATGTTCCAAAACAGGGATGCCCTTCTGATACTTGTCCACTCACCATTGACATACAGTTCAACATGTCCAGATGGCATCTATAAGCCCATCCTCCTACCAGCAGTCGCCGAATGGCATCTGTAAGCCCATTCTCAGATGGCATCTCTAAGCCCATCCCCCGACAAAATTCTCTCGCACCAGATGGCATCTTTAAGCCCATCACCAAATGGCATCTATAAGCCAATTCCCGACAAGGTTCTGTCACATCTCCAGATGGCATCTATAAGCCCATCTCCCTATCCACCATCTCTCCAAATGGCATCTATAAGCCCATTCCCGACACCACGTTGTTGAGACTCCAGCATGCGAGTGCAAATTTCCGGGCACTCTAGTGTCCAATCTCCTTTTACCCTCGAGTCACGAAAGGCAAACTCGCCAATCTAACTCTTCAGGTCCAAGAAGATTGAACAGGGGCAACTGTTGTACCCCAAAATTTGCCCTCCCATTTCCTCAACATTTTCTCATCACAAGACCCTTGAAGATCAAGATCCAGTTAGGGTTTCCTCTGCTCAAGACTTCTCCTTGCACTGTGGACTCAAATTAGGGTTTGTGTTTGCCCAAGGATGTTTTGACCTAAAATGCCTAAGATGACTTTCATGCTTCATGTTGGACTCCCAAGTTTACCCATGCCAAGTTTCAAGTCTTGATTCCAAGTTTTACCCAGTCAATTGGACAGTTGACCTAGAAATCAGCTGTATTGGGGAAAAAGTCAACTGTGGCCAATTGACAGTCAAACCTCATGAAATTTGACCCACATCAACATTATGAACTCATATGAACAATTTGATCAAGTTTGGACCACAATTCCACAAGAAAATTGATCAGATCACCAAAAGGGCAAAATGGTCATTTTTAGGGTTTTGACTGCTCAAAGGCAATTTTTTGACTGTTTGACCTAGCCAATGGCAAATCAAGCTCACATATGGACTCAAGGACTCAATGAAGTGGTCTTGACACATTCATCAAGCTCAAAAGATCCCAAGTACACAAGGTTGACAGTTGAATTTCCCAGTCAATTGATCAATTTTGACTGTATACTGAAAAGTCAAACTTTGACTTTTTGGTCAAAATCAAGAGTCAAGATTCATTTTTCATCAAAACATGCCAAATCATGAAACTTGTTCACCAAGAAATCACAAAATGCAAATTAGGGTTTTAAAATGGAATTTTTCATAACTTAGAATTTTTCTAAGTTATGAAAAACCCTAATTTTTTCCCAACTTTGCCCCACCTTTTCACCAAGATCCATTTGGATTCAAACAAAAGTCAAAACATGAAAGTTGTAGCTTGTTGCATAATCTACAACTTTGATTCACAAAGTTTTCTCATTTGAGGCTTGTATCTCAAGTTACAATTTTTTGAATAAGGGCACTAAACCATTTTTAACTTAGTGAAATTTTAACCTATTTTGACAAGGTTTTCTACCCCACTTCAAGGCCATTTTCCATACCCTTCCACTTGGAATTTCAACTTGCATTTCAAAGATGGATTGTAGTACACATTCCAAGCTTTCCGAAATGTCCAAGAACTTCTCAAACAACCTCATAACTTGAGAGAGTCGAATTTCAAAATATAGCAAAAACTCACCTTTGAATTGGCCATTTTCCATGTTCATAGTTTGTGTAAACTTCTCTAAATCAGCATGCCCTTGATTACAGGTCCTTGAACCATTCCATACTCAATAATTTAATGCATATTCAATGTGTTAAAGTGTTGTTCTTTGAGTGCAAGCATTGTATGCAAGATTAATCCTAAACTAGATAAAGTGAACTTTCCATTTTTGAAAAGATTAGCTTTATGTCCAATTGCGAATCAAGAAGGTACATAGCAAATCTGTTTGGCACAAGATTATGTGCATAACACACTGATCAAGAGAAGCTTATGCAGCACATTAGGGGGTCCTCTACTGACCTAGAAAGCCAAGTTGCATTTGTTTGCTTCAAGTTCAAGAAAAGTGCATAACTTGTACCAACTTCAATCTCAGCTCACCAACACAAGAAAGAAGTTATCAAACACATTACACATATCATACCTAAGCTTCTGCACGAGCCATTGACCTCCCAAACATCCTCAAACCAAAAAACACCATCAAACTGCAAAAAACAGAGTTGCCTCTGCAGTTTGATTGCTAACTCCTATTTCCCTCAAGTTCTTGTGCCAAAACCAGTTCACACACATTCCCTAGTGCTTATGCAAGCTAACCATGACCTGAAACCTGACCTGTAACACCTCCAAGCCACTTCACCATTTTTAATTTTCTGTTTTGCAGTTGGAGTTCACTAGCTCGATTCAGGGAGTTTCAAGACAAAGTAGGACTTCGAAAAGCATCCTTACACTTCAAGGAAGCTATACAAGTCATCATTTCACTCTGAAACATCCTCCATTGCAAAGCTCGATTCCAACTGAACATGTAAGTTCATGGGGTCGTATCTCTCTTATTAGACATTGTTAGCTTTAGGTTTGTGAAGAAAACATGTCACAATCATAGCCCTGAACATGCTCATATGATTAGATTTCATTTATATTTCGTGTGCTTAGAGAATTTTATGTCTGAACA
The DNA here is from genome assembly GCA_948472305.1 of Vicia faba. NCBI lineage: Eukaryota > Viridiplantae > Streptophyta > Magnoliopsida > Fabales > Fabaceae > Vicia > Vicia faba. Next base: position 79,667 of record CATIWC010001826.1, on the reverse strand, counting down.
TTGATGAAAAGTTAGGTCAGAAATTGGGGGAGGAGAAATTCTCCCTCATCTTAGAGAGTTAGGTCAAGTTCCATACATGGTTAGAATCGTCTCTTCATGTTGAACATTTGTTGTGTTATGAGTTTTTGCTAAAAAGCCAGGAATCAAGAGTTGGAAGATGATGAACATGGCGCGCGTTTTTTCAAACATTTGTGCTGGAGGTTGAAGACAGTGGCATTGGGCTGGGCTTGTGTGTTTTTTCTTATTCACACCACATAATTGCTATTACACCCCCTGAGCCCATTTGCTTCATTTCTTAACATTTTTGACTTTTTCCTTTTTTATTTGACTCATTTATTTTTTCTCAACACATTAAAATTTTGAAAATATTTTTCTCATCATTTTTGAATTTATTGCATATTTATTTAGTTATTTCTTTTGTTTATACATAAATATATACATATTTTCATTTAGAATAAATACAAAAAATAGTGTAAATACATTTTTTTATTTTTATTTACCTTCTGAAAATATTTCACATAAAAATACTTTTTTTATTTATTTTATTAAAATATTAAATATATATTATTTTGTATATAATGCATATTTAAGAACTTAATATATATATATATATATATATATATATATATATATATATATATATATATATATATATATATATATATATATATATATATATATATATATATATATATATATATATATATATATATATATATATATATATATATATATATATATATATATATATATATATATATATATATATATATATATATATATATATATATATATATATTATATATATATATATATATATATATATATATATATATATATATATATATATATATATATATATATATATATATATATATATATATATATATATATATGTTTATTAATATATTTAAGTTAAAATATAAAAATACTTGAATTTTTCATTTTTATTAATATTTGATACAAAAAATACTTTTTTCATAATATACTTCATTTTATTTTTATTTTGTAAATAATAAATAAATACTTGTATTAAATTAGATAATAATACATTTTCTTTAAAATTAGGGTTTTTGCCCTAAAAGTTAAAAATACTCAAAATAATACCTTTTTATTTTCTTATTTTATTTTACATAAACCATACTTTTCTCATACATAAAAACTTTCTTTTTGCATTTTACATATTTATTTAATTTCCATTCAATTATGCAATTTATTTACTTTGCAAATATTCAAAAATGATGTAATAATTTAGATTTACATTACTTGTCAATATCCCCATTTGAACCTTTGTACCCCCCTTCTCATATTTGGTTTTGTAATAGCTTAGTAAATTTATTTTCGCACTTTATTGCTTTCTAATAATACCATGGTTAGACCTAGGGTTTGCATGTACATAAAATCAAACGCTAGATAACCTAATACAAGACAAATACATGTAATCAATACACAATCACACTTGCACCCTCTAGGGTAATCCCACATGTTGCCTTCCAAAATGGGCCATGCTTGCACGTCGAGTATCTTTGGCAAAACGAAATCAAATGATCATAAGTCTCAAAATGTTGCCTAAACGGAATGATCATAGTCCCTTCAAAGCAAATTGCCAAAGACACTTGGCACCATTGCATTCATGGTCCATACGATGACCCGCGCCCGTCCCGAATAAACTTCCTAAACGCAAGATTATCCATCAAATTCAATGATGGAACAAAATTGTTAAAAGGGGTTAAAACATAACAAAAACCTTTGAGTACAATAGGGTAGACAAAACTCTTAGTTACTTGAGATCAATTTGCAAAAACACTTGCCTTCTTTTCAAAAACCACAATTCACAACACTTTCAAACAAACTCTCAAAAACATTTGAAAACATCTTTTCGAAAAGATCCACACTTTTGTAAAACACTCAATCACGAGTCAAATACATTAGTTTCCTAAGACAAGGCATCTTCTTCCAAAATATTTTCAAAAGCACCCACACACACACCATTTTTCAAGCAATCGAAAAACAAGGCAAGTGATCTAAAAAACCAAGTAACTAAGAGCCCATGGATAACCATGGATGGAAAGGATGCTAATACCTCCCCTTTTCATAATCTACCCCCCGAACCCACGAAACATCTCAAAAGGTTTTTGCTGTGCTTTTTTAACCTTTCCTTTAGGATAAAATAAAAAGTCGGTGGCGACTCTTGCTCAACCGCACAAGTGCGAATACGAACGCAAAACACTAGTCAGTTCTCCCACCGTATCACAGAACTGGCGACTCTGCTGGGGAGACTGTCTTAAAAGTGGGGTTACCTTAGGGTTTAGATCACCTTTTACTTTCAATTGATTGCTTTATTTGCTTTGCATTTGTGGGCTTTGTATCGGAGTTTTATAGATCCTAACCCGGATCTGGGGATACCTTCTTAGAAAGTAGCAACAAGGCTGTGAGGGAACTGTGCGGGGTATACCGACATGGTTGAAACAGTCTACTACGTTGATGTGGCACTTTGGTGTGTACCGGTAACCCTTGAGTTCAGTCAAGGAGAGTACGGGGCCGCCGCGTGGTGTCGTGAAGCATCAACTGACCTTAGGAACCTTAATTGAACCATCTTGGCCTTTTTAGGGTAGTGAGATAACTGACTTTGGTGCAGTCCGAGGTTGGTTGATACTCGATACTACACTCGATTGAGGGTTGCTTTCCTGGAATATTTCGGTCGCCAGTTCAGTGGCTAAATCGAAACGATGAACAATGAAAGCAATCCAGTGATATTGGGACCCTTAGAACCCGGTTACTTCTAATAGGACAGGTTTTAACCAACAAACTGAAAGAGGGTAGTACCTGAACCTCGTGCAAGCCTAAACCTAAGGCCTTGTGTGCTTTGTGTGAATATATTTGCCTGTATATACACTTACTTGCTTGTGCATACATGTACATAACATCATGCCATCATACCATAGCATTTTCAATAACCATTTCAAGAATCTCGAGGGTTCTGTTGATGCAGGATTACGTTGAACCAGACGTCTATCAAGGGGCAAGAGGTCTTTCTTCTAACCAATCCAACCAAAAGATCAAATACAACAACTTGAATCAGTGGCTATGACCCACTCGACATGGTGAGCTTGATTCTAGTGGAAGGACATCCACCGATACAAAGCTCTCCAATCAAAGATCACGTACAACAACTTGAATCAGTGGCTATGACCCACTCGACATGGTGAGCTTGATTCTCGTGGAAGGACATCCACCGATACAAAGCTCTCCAATCAAAAGATCAAGTGCAACAACTTGAATCCGTGGATATGACCCACTTGACATGGTGAGCTTGATTCTCGTGGAAAGACGTCTATCGGTGCAGAGATCTCCAATCCAAGAGCAGGGCTCAACCTCTAACATTTTCTTGTGTTTACCCCAAGAGATCCTTGAAAGCATGCATCCACATATCATGCATTGCATTTTGACAATCTTTCCTTTTTCAGGTTTCCTTACTCTCCTGCTGTTTATTTCAGCAAGAGATGGCTCTAGAAAGGTCTGTCAAAGACATCCAAGACCAGACTGCTCAGCTGCAGGAGATGTTCCTGAACTTGTCTCCGGGGCAAGAAGAGATGAAAGCTCTCCTCACCAAGGGCTTGGGGAATTCCAACAATGCCAGGAGTGATCAGATTGAGGAGCTGCAGTTTGATCTGACAACATTGAGGACCCAAATGATGGGACAGTTGGTGGGCCAGATGGCTCTCATCCAAGACCTATCTCAAAGACAAGAGGAACTCAGAGTTCTTGTCCGCCAACTGCTTCCAAACAACCAACTGGGGCAAACATCTGGGGTCGAAAAGCAAGTCACCGGTCAACCTCCATCAACTTAAGAAGACAAGGGGAAAGCTCCTTTGCTAGCTTCAGGGTCACAAACCCATCAACAACCTCGCCAGCGTCAACGGGGTAATCGGCGTAAACAAGAAAAATCGGGAAGACAGTTCACGGAGACTGAAATACCATCATTTTTCATACTGAAGCGCCTGTTGGAGGTCAATTTGCTTACCGTAAAGGATCCTCCTCAGAAGCTCAATATCTCCTCTCCTCACTTTAACCCCGACGCATTCTGTGTTTACCATTCCCACAGCCCGGGACACGGCACCAACGACTGTTGGGCCTTGAAGAACAAGATTCATAATCTGATTGACATTGGGGTGCTGGAATTTATGCCAGACGGCGAGATGAAAATCTTCCGTTAAAGGGTTCTCCACTTGAAGTGACGAGGCTCAAACTGAAAGACTTTTTCTCCTTTTTCAAAGTTGTAATTTCTTTTTGCTGTCAAACAATTATCTGTTGATGTTAAACTCTGTTTTTATTAATGCATTGCATATGTTTGTCTTGAATTCATCCATTCGTTTCACTACTCTTATGCTTTTCTTTATGATATTTGACTCTTGATAAAAAGCTGCGAGCCTTTAGAGGGAGGATGACGAAACAATACCATAATCTTATACAGTATGCTTTTGAACAGACCTTGCTGATGATGTACAGGAATTTCTTTCAATTCCCAAACACTGGAGTTATAAGGAAGTTAATCCCTAGTCAACCCCTTCGAGCCAAAGAAGTAGGAGTTTTCTGTTCTAAACAATCGAAACCTTTGATATAAACCCGGGGCAGGGTAGTATCTCGGTTAATTCAAAATAAAATGCGCATTGAATTCGCAAACTCTCAGTTCGTAATACAACGAACGACGTCAAAAAAAGAGAAAGCATTCCTTTGGAATCAAAAGACAAGGGTGGTTCCCTATCACATAGACAGTCAATCTCTCAAAAGAGAAAAGCCCACCAAGCCAAAACCTATAAAGGAGGCTTAAGAAAGCTGGGGCATCCCGCTGACAGTAATCCCGAAAATGGTAACAGTCAGGCAAAAGTTAGGGATAACAAATCAAAATCAAAATAGTGAGGTCATTACAAAATCCTCAACAACATGAAAAATGTTGAAAAAGAAAAAAGAGATGATGACTGTCTCCCAAATTCAAACTGGTGAACCATCGCCCAAAAGTCGTTCCAAACTCAAAACAGAGTGTGACGCACAATTAACTGAGCTTAGGTTGAAGAACATCACGAAGAGCGGGTGGGTACAAATATACTTTGAGCCTTTATCCTTTGTTTCTTAAACCGTGAACCAGGCCACGTTACAACCCTTCAAAAGTCCTAATTGAAGCATGGGTTAGTTCGAAAGCATACTGTTACAAAAGGTATCCTGACTCCTGTAGGGCTTTGCTCTAAATCTTGTGTTAACTTGTCTTATGAAAAGTTTTCTGCTAAAAAATGCATTTTTCAAAACTTCAAAGACAAACATAAACTTTGCATTATTCGAATATCACTGTCTGCATTTGACCCTTTTGTTTGACAGCGAAGAAATTCATACAGCGGATGTTCGGAGGAACGAAAACTCTCTCAGTAAGTCAAAATCACTTCAAGAGGATAACACTTCCATCAAATCTCCTATCAGCAAGGGGCATGACATGTCACAATTCAATCAACCTGGGGCAGTCCAGTCAAGGTCCAACAGATCTTTCAAAGTTCAGTTAACCTGGGGCAGTCCAGTCAAGGTCCAACAGATCTTTCAAAATTAAGTTAACCTGGGGCAGTCCAGTCAAGGTCCAACAGATCTTTCAAAGTTCAGTTAACCTGGGGCAGTCCAGTCAAGATTTCAAGAAATCTCTCAATATGCAGAGTAATCTGATTCAAGACTCCTTCATCACCACTTGGGGCATTCGAATGTCAAAAGTGTTCAACAAATCAACTACAACATTTCCAGACTCGATTCCTGTATCTAGCCAGGGCACGTCTGAAGAGTTCGAGGATTCGATTCCTGTATCCAGCCAGGGCATATCTGTTGACGACTATTTCCAGACTCGATTCCTGTATCTAGCCAGGGCACGTCTGAAGAGTTCGAGGATTCGATTCCTGTATCCAGCCAGGGCATATCTGTTGACGACTATTTCCATACTCGATTCCTGTATCTAGCCAGGGCACGTCTGAAGAGTTCGAAGATTCGATTCCTGTATCCAGCCAGGGCATATCTGTTGACGACTATTTCCAGATTCGACTCCTGTATCCAGCCAGGGCATATCTGTTGACGACTATTTCCAGACTCGATTCCTGTATCTAGCCAGGGCACGTCTGAAGAGTTCGAAGATTCGATTCCTGTATCCAGCCAGGGCATATCTGTTGACGACTATTTCCAGATTCGACTCCTGTATCCAGCCAGGGCATATCTGTTGACCACATTTCCAGACTCGATTCCTGTATCTAGCCAGGGCACGTCTGAAGAGTTTGAAGATTCGATTCCTGTATCCAGCCAGGGCATATCTATCAACTATCACCTTTCCAGATTCGATTCCTGTATCAAGCCAGGGCATGTCTGAAGAATTCCAGATCAACACCTGTAACAATCCAAGAAACATCTGTGAACGACCGATTGTAGACCAACACCTGTAATAAGCCAGGAATTTATCTACATCACCACTTGGGGCATTCGAATGTCAAAAGTGTTCAAAACCGATGCAGTTTTACACAAGCTCATCATCAGGAAGCCCTACACCGGTTCCTCTTCAAGACTTCTGAAACAAGTTTACGGATTCTTCCCAACAACGGATGTTAATCTACCAACTTGTTCAGACTCTTCTCAACCTTTGAAATCAGTTTACGGACGCTTCCCAACAATGGATGCGGCTCTATTGCTGATTCAACTTCAAGAGTTCTGAAAATAGTTCACGGGTTCTCCAAGTAACGGATGTTAACCTATCGCTTGTTCAGATTCTTCTCAAGATAACCACCACGGAAGATCGCGCTCGCCAAAATTCTTCCTATCCCCAGCGGAGTTCATCAAAATTCCCTAACAGTAACTTATCTTTGCAAATCCCCAGCAAAGCTAAAACTTCAGTTTATCAATCCCCAGCGGAGCCAGACCATTGAACCTTCTCCCCACAGAGTTTCGGAAAGGGAAAATCTTGAGTTCCCCCAGTGAAGTCGCCAGGGTTACTTCCCATCAAGCCGAAGATTCTCAAATCTGACCTCCCCAGCATGAGTCTACTAGTTTGGAACTCCCCAGTAGAGGTCATCAGGAATTCTCTTCCCCAGCGACAGCCAAGGATTTATTTTCCCCGGCAGCAATCAGGACGCTTTTATCTTCAGCCATCTCGGATTCATGTATCCTCGGCAAGATTAGCTCATCAGCTTACATGCGCATTCATCGCATTCATGTCATAAACATTGATGTCACGTGCGTTGCATCATGCATCATAACATTGCATACAACTAACCCTTTGCCTTTTCAGGTAAGATCAGTCGACAGACACAGATCAACTCCCAAGATCCATCCAGAAATAGTTCAGATGTGACCCGGACACGGCGACATTCTGATACTTATTCCAGATTCATTCAGACGCATCAGCAGAAACCTTACACCGGTTCCTCTTCAACTTCAAGACTTCTGAAACAGTTTACGGATTCTTCCCTACAACGGATGTCAATCTACCGACTTGTTCAGACTCTGTTCAACTTCTGAAAGAGTTTACGGATTCTTCCCTACAACGGATGTCAATCTACCAACTGATTCAGACTCTTCTCAACTTTTGAAAATAGTTTACAGATTCTTCCCTACAACGGATGCCAATCTACCGACTTGTTCAGACTCTGCTCAACTTCTGAAACAGTTTACGGATTCTTCCCAACAACGGATGTCAATCTACCAACTGGTTCAGACTCTTCTCAATTTTTGAAAATAGTTTACGGACATGTCCCAACAACGGATACTGCTCTGTTGCTTGTTCAATCTCAGATAGTTTACAGATTCTCCAGACATGGACGTCAATCTGTTGCTTGTTCAGACCCCTAATTCAGAGATGTTCCAAAACAGGGATGCCCTTCTGATACTTGTCCACTCACCATTGACATACAGTTCAACATGTCCAGATGGCATCTATAAGCCCATCCTCCTACCAGCAGTCGCCGAATGGCATCTGTAAGCCCATTCTCAGATGGCATCTCTAAGCCCATCCCCCGACAAAATTCTCTCGCACCAGATGGCATCTTTAAGCCCATCACCAAATGGCATCTATAAGCCCATTCCCGACAAGGTTCTGTCACATCTCCAGATGGCATCTATAAGCCCATCTCCCTATCCACCATCTCTCCAAATGGCATCTATAAGCCCATTCCCGACACCACGTTGTTGAGACTCCAGCATGCGAGTGCAAATTTCCGGGCACTCTAGTGTCCAATCTCCTTTTACCCTCGAGTCACGAAAGGCAAACTCGCCAATCTAACTCTTCAGGTCCAAGAAGATTGAACAGGGGCAACTGTTGTACCCCAAAATTTGCCCTCCCATTTCCTCAACATTTTCTCATCACAAGACCCTTGAAGATCAAGATCCAGTTAGGGTTTCCTCTGCTCAAGACTTCTCCTTGCACTGTGGACTCAAATTAGGGTTTGTGTTTGCCCAAGGATGTTTTGACCTAAAATGCCTAAGATGACTTTCATGCTTCATGTTGGACTCCCAAGTTTACCCATGCCAAGTTTCAAGTCTTGATTCCAAGTTTTACCCAGTCAATTGGACAGTTGACCTAGAAATCAGCTGTATTGGGGAAAAAGTCAACTGCGGCCAATTGACAGTCAAACCTCATGAAATTTGACCCACATCAACATTATGAACTCATATGAACAATTTGATCAAGTTTGGACCACAATTCCACAAGAAAATTGATCAGATCACCAAAAGGGCAAAATGGTCATTTTTAGGGTTTTGACTGCTCAAAGGCAATTTTTTGACTGTTTGACCTAGCCAATGGCAAATCAAGCTCACATATGGACTCAAGGACTCAATGAAGCGGTCTTGACACATTCATCAAGCTCAAAAGATCCCAAGTACACAAGGTTGACAGTTGAATTTCCCAGTCAATTGATCAATTTTGACTGTATACTGAAAAGTCAAACTTTGACTTTTTGGTCAAAATCAAGAGTCAAGATTCATTTTTCATCAAAACATGCCAAATCATGAAACTTGTTCACCAAGAAATCACAAAATGCAAATTAGGGTTTTAAAATGGAATTTTTCATAACTTAGAATTTTTCTAAGTTATGAAAAACCCTAATTTTTTCCCAACTTTGCCCCACCTTTTCACCAAGATCCATTTGGATTCAAACAAAAGTCAAAACATGAAAGTTGTAGCTTGTTGCATAATCTACAACTTTGATTCACAAAGTTTTCTCATTTGAGGCTTGTATCTCAAGTTACAATTTTTTGAATAAGGGCACTAAACCATTTTTAACTTAGTGAAATTTTAACCTATTTTGACAAGGTTTTCTACCCCACTTCAAGGCCATTTTCCATACCCTTCCACTTGGAATTTCAACTTGCATTTCAAAGATGGATTGTAGTACACATTCCAAGCTTTCCAAAATGTCCAAGAACTTCTCAAACAACCTCATAACTTGAGAGAGTCGAATTTCACAATATAGCAAAAACTCACCTTTGAATTGGCCATTTTCCATGTTCATAGTTTGTGTAAACTTCTCTAAATCAGCATGCCCTTGATTACAGGTCCTTGAACCATTCCATACTCAATAATTTAATGCATATTCAATGTGTTAAAGTGTTGTTCTTTGAGTGCAAGCATTGTATGCAAGATTAATCCTAAACTAGATAAAGTGAACTTTCCATTTTTGAAAAGATTAGCTTTATGTCCAATTGCAAATCAAGAAGGTACATAGCAAATCTGCTTGGCACAAGATTATGTGCATAACACACTGATCAAGAGAAGCTTATGCAGCACATTAGGGGGTCCTCTACTGACCTAGAAAGCCAAGTTGCATTTGTTTGCTTCAAGTTCAAGAAAAGTGCATAACTTGTACCAACTTCAATCTCAGCTCACCAACACAAGAAAGAAGTTATCAAACACATTACACATATCATACCTAAGCTTCTGCACGAGCCATTGACCTCCCAAACATCCTCAAACCAAAAAACACCATCAAACTGCAAAAAACAGAGTTGCCTCTGCAGTTTGATTGCTAACTCCTATTTCCCTCAAGTTCTTGTGCCAAAACCAGTTCACACACATTCCCTAGTGCTTATGCAAGCTAACCATGACCTGAAACCTGACCTGTAACACCTCCAAGCCACTTCACCATTTTTAATTTTCTGTTTTGCAGTTGGAGTTCACTAGCTCGATTCAGGGAGTTTCAAGACAAAGTAGGACTTGGAAAAGCATCCTTACACTTCAAGGAAGCTATACAAGTCATCATTTCACTCTGAAACATCCTCCATTGCAAAGCTCGATTCCAACTGAACAGGTAAGTTCATGGGGTCGTATCTCTCTTATTAGACATTGTTAGCTTTAGGTTTGTGAAGAAAACATGTCACAATCATAGCCCTGAACATGCTCATATGATTAGATTTCATTTATATTTCGTGTGCTTAGAGAATTTTATGTCTGAACATTGATGAAAAGTTAGGTCAGAAATTGGGGGAGGAGAAATTCTCCCTCATCTTAGAGAGTTAGGTCAAGTTCCATACATGGTTAGAATCGTCTCTTCATGTTGAACATTTGTTGTGTTATGAGTTTTTGCTAAAAAGCCAGGAATCAAGAGTTGGAAGATGATGAACATGGCGCGCGTTTTTTCAAACATTTGTGCTGGAGGTTGAAGACAGTGGCATTGGGCTGGGCTTGTGTGTTTTTTCTTATTCACACCACATAATTGCTATTACACCCCCTGAGCCCATTTGCTTCATTTCTTAACATTTTTGACTTTTTCCTTTTTTATTTGACTCATTTATTTTTTCTCAACACATTAAAATTTTGAAAATATTTTTCTCATCATTTTTGAATTTATTGCATATTTATTTAGTTATTTCTTTTGTTTATACATAAATATATACATATTTTCATTTAGAATAAATACAAAAAATAGTGTAAATACATTTTTTTTTATTTACCTTCTGAAAATATTTCACATAAAAATACTTTTTTTATTTATTTTATTAAAATATTAAATATATATTATTTTGTATATAATGCATATTTAAGAACTTAATATATATATATATATATATATATATATATATATATATATATATATATATATATATATATATATATATATATATATATATATATATATATATATATATATATATATATATATATATATATATATATATATATATATATATATATATATATATATATGTTTATTAATATATTTAAGTTAAAATATAAAAATACTTGAATTTTTCATTTTTATTAATATTTGATACAAAAAATACTTTTTTCATAATATACTTCATTTTATTTTTATTTTGTAAATAATAAATAAATACTTGTATTAAATTAGATAATAATACATTTTCCTTAAAATTAGGGTTTTTGCCCTAAAAGTTAAAAATACTCAAAATAATACCTTTTTATTTTCTTATTTTATTTTACATAAACCATACTTTTCTCATACATAAAAACTTTCTTTTTGCATTTTACATATTTATTTAATTTCCATTCAATTATGCAATTTATTTACTTTGCAAATATTCAAAAATGATGTAATAATTTAGATTTACATTACTTGTCAATATCCCCATTTGAACCTTTGTACCCCCCTTCCCATATTTGGTTTTGTAATAGCTTAGTAAATTTATTTTCGCACTTTATTGCTTTCTAATAATACCATGGTTAGACCTAGGGTTTGCATGTACATAAAATCAAACGCTAGATAACCTAATACAAGACAAATACATGTAATCAATACACAATGACACTTGCACCCTCTAGGGTAATCCCACATGTTGCCTTCCAAAATGGGCCATGCTTGCACGTCGAGTATCTTTGGCAAAACGAAATCAAATGATCATAAGTCTCAAAATGTTGCCTAAACGGAATGATCATAGTCCCTTCAAAGCAAATTGCCAAAGACACTTGGCACCATTGCATTCATGGTCCATACGATGACCCGCGCCCGTCCCGAATAAACTTCCTAAATGCAAGATTGTTCATCAAATTCAATGATGGAACAAAATTGTTAAAAGGGGTTAAAACATAACAAAAACCTTTGAGTACAATAGGGTAGACAAAACTCTTAGTTACTTGAGATCAATTTGCAAAAACACTTGCCTTCTTTTCAAAAACCACAATTCACAACACTTTCAAACAAACTCTCAAAAACATTTGAAAACATCTTTTCGAAAAGATCCACACTTTTGTAAAACACTCAATCACGAGTCAAATACATTAGTTGCCTAAGACAAGGCATCTTCTTCCAAAATATTTTCAAAAGCACCCACACACACACCATTTTTCAAGCAATCGAAAAACAAGGCAAGTGATCTAAAAAACCAAGTAACTAAGAGCCCATGGATAACCATGGATGGAAAGGATGCTAATACCTTCCCTTTTCATAATCTACCCCCCGAACCCACGAAACATCTCAAAAGGTTTTTGTTGTGCTTTTTTAACCTTTCCTTTAGGATAAAATAAAAAGTCGGTGGCGACTCTTGCTCAACCGCACAAGTGCGAATACGAATGCAAAACACTAGTCAGTTCTCCCACCGTATCACACATTTCATACATCATGTTTACATACATGACAAAGTGCATACAACACTATCTCATTTTGAGCATCATGACATCATGCATCTCATACATCATGACATTGCATACAACTGATGTTTTGCCTTTTCAGGAAAAAGATCAATCCAAAAGATAATTACTATCAACTATCGCAATTCCAGATTCGATACCTGTATCTAGCCAGGGCATATCTGTGAGTGATTGATTGTAGATTCGATACCTGTATCTAGCCAGGTCATGTCTACATGAGAGTTTGAAGATCAACCCCTGTAACAGGCCAGGAAATTATCTTTCATTCTCAGGTCAGAGGTCTACACCTGTATCCAGCCAGGAAAGCTATCTCTACCAACCTTTTGCAATTCCATATTCGATACCTGTATCCAGCCAGGGCACATCTGTGAGCAACTAATTCCAGATTCGATTCCTGTATCCAGCCAGGGCATATCTGTAGATGACAATTCCAGATTCGATTCCTGTATCTAGCCTGGGCATATCTGTAGACGTCAATTCCAGATTCGATACCTGTATCCAGCCAGGGCATATCTTTAGACATCAATTCCAGATTCGATACCTGTATCCAGCCAGGGCACATCTGTAGACAACAGTTCCAGATTCGATTCCTGTATCTAGCCAGGGCACATCTATGAACAACCAAGTGTAGGTTCGATACCTGTATCTAGCCAGGGCATATCTGCATGAAGAGACTGAAGATCAACACCTGTAACAAGCCAGGAAACATCTTCCTTTCTCGAAGTACGCAAGTTCTTGCTAAGGAATCTCTTACGCGATCAACACTTCCAAATGGCATCTATAAGCCCATTCCCGACAAGGTTCTGTCACATCTCCAGATGGCATCTATAAGCACATCCTCCTATCCACCATCTCTCCAAATGAAATCTATAAGCCCATTCCCGACATCACATTGCTGATACTCCAGCATGCGAGTGCAAATTTCCGGGCACTCTAGTGTCCAATCTCCTTTTACCCTCGAGTCGCGAAAGGCAAACTCGCCAATCTAACTCTTCAGGTCTAAGAAGATTGAACAGGGGCAACTGTTGTACCCCAAAATTTTCCCTCCCATTTCCTCAACATTTTCTCACCACAAGACCCTTGGAGCTCAAGATCAAGTTAGGGTTTACTCTGCTCAAGACTCCTCCTTGCACTGTTGACCCAAATTAGGGTTTGAGTTTGCACAAAGATGTTTTGACCTAAAAGGCCCAAAATGACTTTCATGCTTCATGTTGGACTCACAAGTTTATCCATACCAAGTTTCAAGCCTTGATTCCAATCTTTGCCCAGTCAATTGGACAGTTGACCTAGAAATCAGCTGTATTGGGGGAAAAGTCAAATGTGGTCAATTGACAGTCAAACCTCATGATTTTTGACCCACATCAACATTATGAACTCATATGGACCATTTGATCAAGTTTGGATCATAATTCCACAAGAAATTTGATCAGATCACCAAAAGGGCAAAATGGTCATTTTTAGGGTTTTGACTGCACAAAGGCAATTTTTGACTGTTTGACCTAGCCAGTGGCAAACCAAGCTCACATATGGACTCAAGGACTCAATGACATGGTCTTGACACATTCAACAAGTTCAAAAGATCCCAAATGCACAAGATTGACAGATGAATTTTCCAGTCAATTGATCAATTTTTGACTGTATACTGAAAAGTCAAACTTTGACTTTTTGGTCAAAATCAAGTGTCAAGATCCATTTTTCATCAAGGCATGTCAAATTATGAAACTTGTTCATCAAGAAATCAAAAATTGCAAAATAGGGTTTAAAATGAAGAATTTTCATAACTTAGAATTTTTCTAAGATATGAAAATCCCTAATTTTTTCCTAACTTTGTACCATTTTTTCATCAAGATACATTTGGATTCAAGAAAAACTCAAAACATGAAAGTTATAGTCCATTGCAAAATCTACAACTTTTATTCACAAAGTTTCCTCAAAAGAAGCTTGTAGCTCAAGTTATGATTTTTGGAATAAGGGTGCAAAACATTTCTTAACTTAGAAAAAATTTGACCTATTCTAGGCAGGATTTTTGCCTAACTTCATGGCTACTTTCCACATGCTTCCACTTGGAATTTCAATTTGCATTACAAAGTTGGATTGTAGTTCACATTCCAAGCTTTCCAAAATGTCCAAGAACTCATCAAACAACCATGTGGTTAGGGAGAATCGAATTTGGCAATTTGAGCAAAAGTCACTTTGATTCATGGCCATGTACATGTTCATACACTTTGCAATTTTTTCAAATCAGCATGAGCAAGCTAGTTACAGGCCTCTAATCCTTTTCTTGCTAAATAATTAAATGCCAATCCATTGTGTTTTAGCTTTGTTTTGTTCATATAGTCATTACACAAAGAATTAAGCCTTAATTGGAAAAAGTGATTTATCCATTTTTGTAAAGTAGAACTTTATGTCAAGTTTGAAAATCAAGAGGTACAATGCATATCTTTGGACACAATATTCATGGACATAACACACTGATCAAGACTAAAAGATGCAGCACATTTGAGGGGCATGTACAAGCCTAGAAACCAAGTTGGAATTTCCTTGCTTCACATAGAAGAAACCTTGCATTTTGAAACACAACTCTCATTGCTGCAAGAACTAGCTTAGACAAACTTGTTAGACACATTCTAAACAACATAACTGAGCTAAGGCACGACCAAAACATCTTCCAAACCTCGTCAAACCTCAAAACACCATCCTACTGCAGAAAATAGAGTCACCTCTGCAGTTGGACTTCCATAAGCCAATCCACTCATGCATTCTTGCTAAAACCAGTTCATACACATTCCATATCACATATACAAGCTATCCCAAGCATTGGACACGACCTGTAACACCTCTAACCAACTTCACCATTTTCACATTTTCTGTTTTGCAGGTGGATTGCTATAGCTTGATTCATTTGGTTTCAAAGCAAACTAAAGGTTGGAGAAGCATCCCTGACCTTCAAGTAAGCTGTACCAATCCTCACTTTGCCTTGAAAGTGCCTCCATTGCCAGATATGATCCAAGCTGAACAGGTAAGTTCATGGACTTCTATCTCTCAATCTAGGAAGAGTTAGCTTTAAGTTTATGAATGAAAAATGTTCTATTCATGGCCCTGAAGCTATACTTATCCTCACTTTCCATTTATATTGCATATGCTGAGAGTATTTTGAACCTGAACATTGACAAAAACTTAGGTTAAGATTTAGGGATGGAGAAATTCTCTCTCATTTCTGAGAGTTAAGTTAAGTTTTTTATATGTCTGGATTCGTGGTTCAATGCTTGACATTTTTCATGTTATGAGTTTGTGTTGAAAATCAAAGAATCAAGAGATAGCAAGCAGGGAAGAAAACGCGCGCATTTTTGTGTTTGAAGGTGCTGGAGGTTGAAGACAACCATCCTTGGGCTTGGGCCTGGCTTTTTTTTCTGTTTGCACCCTATTTTTACATATGCACCCCCCTGGCCCATTTTGAGATATCTTTGTTATTTTTGATTTTTTTCTTTTGATTTTGTTTTTATATTTTTGTCTAAACATAAAAAAATATTAAAAATATTTTTCCCACATTTTTTTGCATTTTTTGACATTTATTTTGTTTCATTTAGTTTTGTACATAAATAAATCTAAACATACTTTTATTTAAAATACAAAGAAATAATACAAAACACTTTTATTTTCTGATTTTATTTTATTTTATCTTTTGACAACATTTTATAAAAAATATACTTTTTTTAAATAATATTAAATATTTTATTTTCGTACATATAATATATATTTAATAAATAATGTAAATACTTATATATTTATTAGTATATTTAGGTTAAAAACATAAAAAATAATACATTTTTATTTTTATTAATATTTAACTTGAAAATCACTTTTTGACAATATACTTTCTTTTTTATTTATTTTTTACACATAATTAATAAATATTGTATATAATACTTAAATAAATAATTAATACCTTTTATTTAGCAAAATTAGGGTTTTTGCCCTAAACATGAAAAATTCAAAAATTAACTTTCTTTTAATTATTTTTACTTTATTTGTGAATAAAATATACACTTACACCAAAATACCTTCACATACATATTGCTTTATCCTTATACATCTTTACATTTACATTTGCGCAATTCAATTTGGTTGTAAATATTGGACACTACTCTCCTATAAAGTCTCATCCCCATTTGAATATTTGTACCCCCATTCCCATGATCATTGTGTAATAACTTAGGACCTTTTATTTTTCGCATTTAAAAGCTTTCTAATTATGCCATGTTAGAATTAGGGTTTTGTATGCAAATCAAAAACAACAATTAGTTTGACCTAAATTCAAGATAAACAAGCATGAAAATGGACAACACTAATCACACTTGCACCCCTAGGGTATTCCACTTGTTGCCTTCAATAATGGGCCATATTGCATGTTAGGTATCTTTGGCAAAAACAAAACAATTCAAATGATCATAGTCCCTCGATGACGCTTTCAAAAGTTGCCTAAAAAATGATCAAGTCCCTTAAAGAAAAGTTTCCCAAAGATGCTTGGCACCATTGCAATCATGGTCTAAACGATGACCCGCGCCCGTCCCGTTCACATCCTAGCACAAGATTGTCCACCAAATACAATGGTGGAACAAAATTGTTAAAAGGGTTAAAACATAGCAATAATCTTTGAGAAATTAGGGGTAGACAACTCTTGGTTACTTGCCAATTTACAAAACAAAAACACTTGCCTATTTTTTCAAAATCACACTTCACAATACACTTTCAAAACAACTTTCAAAAAAAAAACATGGAAAACTTTTCAAAAGACATACACCTTTGTATACATCCCAACATAGATCATTACAAAGGTTGCCACCACATTGGCCTCTTTTCAAAACATTTTCAAAACCCACACACAAAGCACCATTTCAAACAATTGAAAATCAAGGCAAGTCGATCTAAGCAAGTAACTAAGAGCCCATGGATAACCATGGATAGAAAGGGTGCTAATACCTTCCCTTTCTATAATCTACTCCCCGGACCCAAGAAAACATCTCGAAGGTTTTTGCTGTGCTTTTTAACCTTTCCTTAGGATAAAATAAAAAGTCGGTGGCGACTCTTGCTCAACCGAAACATTTGCGAAAACAAACGCAAACCTCAAGTCAGTTCTCCCACCGTATCACAGATAGCAACATCTAAAGGAGGAGGAAAAGAACGTTAAGACCTTTTGAGTAGGTAGAATACTCCTAGTTACTCGCTTGCTCACAACAAAAACATTTTATACACCCACACTTTCATTTTGAAATATTTTCAAAAAACAAAACACTTTGTACGCGTTCTTATAGAAACGAGAACCATTACAAAGACACTTTTCAAAATCACTTTCAAAAAAACACATTCCATAAACACATATTTGAACTATTTTCAAAATAACACTTTGTACGCGTTCTTATAGAAATGAGAGCCATTACAAAGACGTTTTCAAAATACTTTCAAAACCCACATCACAAGCACATCTTCAAACAAAAGCAAGTGCTCTAGAAAGCAACTAAGAGCCCGTAGATAACTACAGATGAAAAGGATTCTAATACCTTCCCTTTTTATAACCTACCCCCCGAACTCAAGAAATAATCTCGAAAGGTCTTTCCTGTTCTTTTCAACCTTTCCTTATTGGATAAAAGAAAAGTCGGTGACGACTCTTGCTATCCGCAACAATTGCAATCAAATGCAAAACACACCAAGTCAGTTCTCCCAACGCATTACAGAACTGGCGACTCTGTTGGGGAATTTACTTAAAAGTGGGGTTACCTTAGGGCTAGATCACCTTTACTTGCTTTCTTTGTTTGACTTGCTTGCTTTACATTTTTTTGGGTCTTTGTTTGGGTTATTGTTAAAGATCCTACACCCGGATCTGGGGCACCTTTTTAGGTAAGCAGCAATAAATCATGGAGGTTGTACGGGGTATATTGATATGGGGGAAGTGATAGCTAGGTTAGCGTGATACTTTGGCTTGTACTAATGTTCCTTGAGTCATTCAAGGATAACATTAGGCTTTCTTAATGTCATTAAGCACTAACTAACCTTTAGAAACCTTTTAATTGACTCATCCTTGGCCATTAGAAAGTAGTGAGATAGCCGACTTTGGTTTTGACTTAAGATTGGTTGATACTCGATACTACACTCATTGAGATTCGACTCTCGAGTTTTGTTTGGTGTCAAGTCAGTTGTCGATCTGAACAGAACTTGTGGGAAAGATCAGTGATATTGAGATCCCTTAGAACTCGGTTACTATTACTAGGACAGGTTGAGCCTAAACTTTAAGAGGGTACTTACCTACAAACTCCATGCAAGCCTAAACCTAAGGACTTGTTTGCTTTGTGTGTATATGACTAGTTGTACATAACAACTTGCTTACTTTGCATACTTGTACATAACATCATGACATCATACCATAGAATTTTCAATAGACATTTCAAGGATCTCAAGGGCCTTTGATGCAGGGTCACGTTGAACCAGACGTCTATCAAGGGGCAAGAGGATTTATTTTCCTCTAACCAAATTCCGTCAAGACCAAAGCATGCTAACTTGAGTCAAGGGCTATGACCCACTTAACATGGTGAGCTTAATTCTCGTGGAAGGACATCCACTGATACGAAGTTCTCCAATCAAGTTGTAAGTAATTTCTAACATCTTCTTGTGCTTACCCCACGAGATCCTTGAAAATATGCATCCATATATCATACATCATATCATGACAGGTTTCTCCCGTACAGGTCTCCTTATCTTTCTACTGTTTATTTCACTAAGATGGATATGGAACAAACGATGAAGGATATCCAAGCACAAAATTCCTAATTCCAACAAATGTTCCTCCTGGCTATGGCTAAGGGGCAAGAGGACCCGAAGACTCTTCTTCTCAAAGATAAGAAGAAAAAGTCAAAGAAGTCAGTAGGCGTCCGGAATTTGGGAAGAAGACTTAGAGGACCAGTCAAGAGAGCTCTAGATCTCTCAACTCCATCCAATTGGGGGAATAGTCATGAAGAAGATAACAGACTGAGGATTGATGAAGTTGAAGCTGACTACTCTGAGGAACAATCTCTTCTCACTGATGATAAATATAAATAGTTGGAGGATCTCCTCAATGCTTTGGAGATACCTGGATTGGACTTTGAAGAGTTAGGTTTGGTTACCGGAGTGGTCATCCCACCAAAATTCAAAATCCCTACCTTTGCCAAGTAAGATGGGATCTCTTGTCCTAAAATGCATCTGAGGTCATATGTCCGCAAGATTCAGCCTCACACTGCTGACCGGAAGCTATGGGTCCATTTCTTCCAAGAAAGTTTGGCTAGCACTCAGTTGGAATGGTTCTATCAGTTGGAAATAATTGGCATTCATACATGAGAGGAATTGGATACTGCTTTCTATAACCAGTATCAATATAACGCTGATCTTGCACCAACTCGTATGCGATTGCAAAATATGACCATGCGTTCCAACGATGGCTTCAAAGAGTACGCCCAAAAATGAAGAGACTTGGCAGGCAGAGTGAAACCACCCTTAACTGATAGGGAGATGATTGACATCTTTATGGGAACTTTGACAGGACCTTTCTTCAATCACCTAATCAGAAGCTCCCCGTTCGGGTTCACCGAGCTAATATTGACTGGAGAAAGGGTCGAAGCTGGCATCAAAAGTGGAAAGATCTAAGGAGCTACATCCTCTGATACTCATAAAAATCCATACAATGGGAAGAAAGAGTCCAATGTTTTTTACAGCCAAAAGGGTCATAACAAGAGTCACCACGACCAACATGTGGGGCAGTCTTGATCTCCGATCCTGCATCACGGCGGCAACAACAAAAGGGAAATCAGTGAAGGCCAGACGAGCCCAAAAGAAAATTTACCAACATCAACATGCTGCTGTCTCAAGCACTACAACACTTGTTGAAGATGAATCTGATTACGTTGATAGGACCTCATCCAAACCCCAAAACTTCTTCTCCTAACTACAATCCTAATGCAATATGTGCATATCATTCCGGAAGTCCTAGGCATGATACTAACGATTGTTGGGCGCCGAAATACAAGATTCAAAACATGATTAACGCCAAGGAAATCGAGTTTGACCCTCCAGAGACTCCCAACATGATCACCACTCCCATGCCAAATCATTGAGCGTTCCAGTTTATTTTGAATTTTCAATTGTAATCTCTTTTGTTATTCAAACAATTATCTATTAATGTTAAACTTTGTTTCATTAATGCATCGCATATGTTTGTCTTGAATTCATCCATTTGTTTTCATTTAACCTGTGTTATCTTTACTCCTTTTATAATATTCAACTCTTGCTAAAAGTTACAAGCCTTTAGAGGGAGGATGGCGAAAACAATGCCATGATCTCATACAGTATGCTTTTGGATAGACCTTGCTGACGATGTACAGGCGTTCTTTTAATTCCTAAATACTGGAGTTATAAGGAGGATAATCCCTAGTCAACCCCTTCGAGCCAAAGAAGTAGGAGTTTTCTTTTTGACACAAACTGAAACCTTTAATCAAAATCTGAGGCATGGTAGTCTCTCTGTTAATTCAAACGCGTGTTCAGTCGCAAACTTTCACTTCGTACATAACGAGGGACATCAAAAACATTCCTTATGAACCAAAAGATGGTGATGGTTCCCTATCAAATAGGCAGTCATTATCTCTCAAAAGAAAAGCCCACTAAGTCAAAACCTATGAAGGAGACTTAAGGAAAACTGGGGCATCCCGCTGACTGTAATCTCAAAAACAAGAACAGTCAGGTAAAATCAGGGATACTAAATCAAAAAAAGGTCACTACAAATCCTCAACCACATGGAAAATATGGCAAAAATGACTGCCTTCCAACAAACTTAACTTGTCTGAACCATCACCAAAACGCCATTCCAGATTCAATAGAAGTTCAAACGCACAATTAACTGAGTTTAGGACTGAAGAACATCACGAAGAACGGGCGGGTACAAATACACTTTGAGCCTTATCCTTTGTTTCTTAAACCGCCAACCAAGCCACGTTACAACCCTTCAAAATTCCTAATTGAATCATGGGTTAGTTTGAAAGCATATTGTTACAAAAGGTATCCTGACACCTGTAAGGATTACTCTAAATCCTGATTTGAATTCACATACATGCAAAATTCTTTTATCTGCTAAAACGCATTTTCAAAACTTCAAGACAAGCATAAACTTTGCATTATTTTGAATATCGTTATTTGCATATGGCTATTTATTTGACAGTGGAGAAATTCACACGACGTATCCAACGAGCAAAAACTCTCTCGGTGAACAAAATCACTTCAAATGGGATGACACTTCCAACGATGAATCTCCTATTAAGCAAGGGGGCATGACATGATCATTTTCTAGCACAACTGGGGAAATTAAGTCAATATTCCAAGAAATCTCTCAAGAAGTGCTGAATAACCAGGGACAGATTTGCATCCAAGTCACTTGGAGCATTAAATATGAACTCCAACAAAGGGTTATATGCAGTCAAGCCAAAATGTTTCCTAGCAATACTACAAATATTTGCTACTAGGGGCAGTGGAAAATCCCCTACGTAGTCCTTTTCATAGGATGATCCCCATCCAGAGTTTCAATCTCTGGAGACTTCTCCCTAGCCATAGTTTCAATCTCTGAAGACTTTTCCCCAACTGAGTTGATCTCAAGAATCCTTAAAGAGTTCTGCCAAAAGAAAACACCTCTCCAACAGATTGGCGACATGGTTTATTTCCCCAACAAAACGGATAGATTCCCCCAGCTTGAATTTACCTCTTAGACTATCACACATCAAGGGACCATAACTCCCTTCCCCATTAGACTTTCCTATAATCCCCAATAGCTCCCCAGTAGAGCAACGAACAACGAAGACTCCTGAACTCCTTTCCTCAAGCAGGAATCAACACTCTCCATAGAGTTTTCTTTCTCAAGATCAACATTCCCCAACGGAGTTCTCCTCAAACAACAAAACAGAAATCCCCAGCGGAAACATTCTAAAAGAGCAAAGTCTGGAAAGGTGTGCATACTCTTCATCCCCAACGGCCATCCGAGATTCAGCTTCCCAAAACTCCCCAACATTTGTCAAGGATTTATTTTCCAAGACAAAAATTTACATTCCAACAACATTTCGCATGATAAATGCATACAGCATAATCTCATTTATTTTGAGAAACATCATTGTGCCATGCATTTCATACATCATAACATTGCATGCAGCCGACTCTTTACTTTTTTAGGAAAGATCAAACAATAAATAACTATCAATTTTCAACAGTTCCAGATTACTACCTATAACAAGCCAGAAAAGCTATCTACATGAACAGATTGAAGATTAATACCTATAACAAGCCAGGAAAACTATCTTTCTTTTTTAAAGCCAAAGATTAATACCTGAAACAAACTAGGGCAACTATCTACACGACCAACTTGAAGCAACCCTACCCAGGTTCCTTCTCAGACATTTCCAGATGAAGTTTAACATGGACTCATCATGAAGCAACCCTACCCAGGTTCCTTCCCATGAATTTTTTACACGGACTCATCATGAAGCAACCCTACCTAGGTTCCTTCTCATTTCCAGATGCAGTTTTACCCAGACTCATCATGAAGCAACCCTACCCAGGTTTCTCCTTATTTCCAGATGCAGTTTTACACAGACTCATCATGAAGCAACACTACCCAGGTTCCTTCTCAGATATTTCCAGATGCAGTTTTACCCTGACTCATCATGAAGCAACCCTACCCGGGTTTCTCCTCATTTCTAGATGCAGTTTTACCTGGACTCATCATGAAGCAACCCTACCCAGGTTCCTTCTCATTTCCAGACACAGTTTTACACTGACTCGTCCCGGAGTAACCTTACCCATGCTTCCCTCTCATATGTCTCTTATAGCAGCCTTACACAGGCCCATCATAAATTCACGAATATTCAAGACCTCTGCTGGTTCAGTTTAAATCTCTCAAAATTTTATCCTGATTCTTTCTCGTAGACATTTTCTCTGGTTCAGATAAATAGCTCCAAGATTTATTCTGATTCGTTACAGTTAAAGAATATTCAAGACCTCTACTGGTTCATTTTAAATCTCTCAATGGTTTATCTTGATTCCTTTCCGGTAGACATTTTCTATGGTTCAGATAGACCGCTCCAAGATTTATTCTGATTCGTTCCAGTTAAAGAATATTCAAGACTTCTGCTGGTTCATTTTAAATCTCTCAATGGTTTATCTTGATTTTGTTCTGGTAGACATTTTCTCTGGTTCAGATAGATCACTCCAATATTTATTCTGATTCTTTTCCAGTTAAAGTCAAATTTAGACTTAGTCTAATTTCTGTCAATAATCACCTTTGAATGGCATCTATAAGCCCATCTCTGACAACTCTCCATCATCCCAACAAATGGAATCTTTAAGCCCATTCCCTATACAATCAACCACCACATCGTCAAGTGCAAATTTCTGGCACTCTATTGTTCAATCATCTTCCACCTTCAAGTAACGAATGGCAGACTCGCCAATCTAACTCTTCAATTTTAAGAAGATTGAACAGGGGCAGCTGTTGTACCCCAAAATTTTCCCTCTCATTTTGAAGACAATTTCTCACAAGGATTCTCAAGGTTCAAGCTTACACAAGTACATTGGGATTTTCTAGTACCAAGATTAAAAGGAAACTGTCAAAAGGGGAGAAAACAGATAAAAATAATATTTTGACAAATTTGGAGAAAAAATAAGTGTTCTTCGATTCAGCTCCTCCGATTGGCCTTTTGGCCTCTTTCGATGCAAGCTTGGCTTGCATCCTTCGACTGAGCGTGGGCCTCTAGCACGTTGGCTTGGATTCACAAGGCATAAAGCCTCCTGTAGTCTCCTTCAATTCCAAGGCAAAAGGCTCCCGTTTGGCATCCTTCGATTTGCACTTTTTGCCTCCTATATGCCTCTTTTGAATCTGGACATTTTTGCCTCCTACATGCACCTTTCATTTGGGCATGTGGTTCCTTAAGTACAAGCTACTGGCCACACCTTTCGTTTGGGCACATGAATCCTTCAGCACAAGGTTTTGGTCAATCCTTTCATTAGGACATTTAACTCCCTTCATGCAAGCTTCATTTGAACATAGATCTTTTACATGTTAGCATGAAGTCACAAGGCAGGAACCCCCTATGTACACTCTTTCGTTTGGCCACTTGGGCCTTTAGGCAGGCAAGCCTTTGACTGGACAAAACCACCTTCACAAGATTTCCTTACATCCTGTGTCCCCTTCGAATCAGCATCTTTCGAATCCAACTCAGGGCATCCCATTCGAAGGACATGCTTGATGGTCCATTCAAAGGATTTACAAGCCCACTTTAAGGCATGTTTTTGGTGACCCATCCAAGGGTCACACTTTTGGCTCCTTCAAAGGATGCACAAAAGTGACTCAATCGAAAGGAACTTGTTAGAGGAAAATCAAATAGTATTGCTTGGAGAAGAGTATGGTCGAAGAAGGGTCAAAACGAAAGGATGATATTCAAAGATGCTTGCTGCCAAGTTCAGGCCTGATACACTGGCCAAAACTGCTGCACAACAGTCCTGAAACACTGCCCTATTCTTGCACCAAAATAGCATACAAGGCAATGTCTCTCAAAAGCTACAAGGAATAGGTTACTCAATTTGTTCAAACCTTTTGTTTTCCCTCCAAAAGCTTCAGGCAGCCTTGCCTATAAATAAGAGGCCTCACAACATGTTTAAAGAGGACTTTTTGGCCAGAGGAAGAAATCTTAAAATTTCTAAAACACCATAAGTTCTCAAACACTTAAACATTTGTGAAAACACAAACCCAGAATCCCAACCACTTGTCCCCTTCGAACCTGAAGCATCCTTTTATCTTATTACTCTTTGAATCCAGCAAGAAAAACATTTCATTTGTTTTTCTCTTTCAAATCCAGTAGTAGAGACACTAGCTTCGCTCCTTCCCTTCGAATCCAAGGACATTCTAGGCAACCACCTAAAGGCCCAACACACATCCTAACCTCAAATCAAGGTAAGTCATCCTTAACCTTGGATCTTTTGTGTCCAGCACAACATTTAAATACAATTCCTTTTTGTTTCAAGCATGTACATACTATTGTTCTTCTTTTCGTTTCCACCCTTTTAATATGTTCCATGGTTATCAACCTTCTTGGTTTTTGCTCTTTGTACATTTAAACATGCTTTAAGAACTAACCTGGCCCTAAGGTAATGTTGGCATGGCCTTAGACTATGTTTCCATTCAAACTCAAACGAAAGAAACAGGAAACAAGAAGTTTGAAACAAAGCTTCTGGCTTCCACACCAACCTCCAGGCTAAACGAAAGAGGCAACCAGAAGGCACAACATGTTGACCCCTAGGCCTCAGTCGAAAGCCATGCCTTCCCCCTTTTCAGGCTAAATTGAAGAGAGCCAGAAAATGCATAATTGAAGGGTTTACTACCCTAAATCGAAAGACCCATTTTTCTTGCTTTTGTTTTATTTTTGCCTTTATATTTTCATACAATTCAATATGGTTGTAATAGTGTAGGATTTTATCTTTCTGCATTTTATTACTTTTACATGATTGCTAGTAAAATAGGGTATGTATGGCCAGATAAAAACAACAAGTAGACAACCCCTAATCAAAGACTAAATGCATGCAAATCAAACACACTATTCACACATGCACCCCTAGGGTAATTCCACTTGTTGCCTCGGAAAAATAGTCATGTCCCTCGAACATGGGAATTTTAGCAAAGACCCTTGATAAAAGATCGTAGTCCCTCAATGGCACTCAATGTTGCCTTCGGTAAATGATCTAGTCCCTAAACAACATTGCTAAGACATATCATAGGTTACCTTCTATTACTATACAAACATCCCACTCTCATCCCTTCACATCCAATGATGGGGCTTCTTACCAAATCAATGGTAAGATAGCAACATATAAAGGAGGAGGAAAAGTATGTTAACACCTTTTGAGTAGGTAGAATGCTCCTAGTTGCTCACTTGCTCACAACAAAAACATTTTATACACCCACACTTTCATTTTGAAACATTTTCAAAAGACAAAACACTTTGTACGCGTTCTTATAGAAACGGGAACCATTACAAAGACACTTTTCAAAATCACATTCCATAAACACCTCTTTGAACTATTTTCAAAACAACACTTTGTACGCGTTTTTATATAAACAAGAGCCATTACAAAGACATTTTCAAAATACTTTCAAAACCCACATCACAAGCACATATTCGAACAAAAGCAAGCAACTAAGAGCCCGTAGTTAACTACAGATGAAAAGGGTGCTAATACCTTCCCTTTTCATAACCTACCCCCCAAACTCAAGAAATAATCTCAAAAGGTCTTTCCTGTTCTTTTCAACCTTTCCTTATTTGATAAAAGAAAAGTTGGTGGCGACTCTTACTATCCACAACAATTGCGATCAAACACAAAACACATCAAGTCAGTTCTCCCACCGTGTTACAACTGTTTAAACTTAATGCTCTATAGTAGTTAATGGCTGATATATGGTATATACAATAATGTATTGATCTCACTGTATTGAGACCAAAAGGAGATACAAATGAGAGCAACTTGAGGTGATATTAATAGCTGAGTAGAGGATTATATTACTGATCTATTAATGTGTATGATAAATATGTAATGATGAAATCTACCCCTAGGAAGTTTTCTTACTGCTAACACTAAAATATTTATTTTACATTCTGTCATTTATTTTATGTCATTTACTTTCACACATCAAAATATATATAAAAACCTCCTCTATTACGATCTTAAAAATTGTTGAATGGTATTTGAAAACACCAGCCTTTATGGATACGATAATTGTAAAACTTACTTTTTTATCACAACAAACAATCATGTTTGTTATTAAGGGTGCCTTCGAGATTAGCTTGGAATTTACATCAAACACTTTGATCACTTTATCTTCTAGACTCATTGCGTAGATTTTATAAAGAAATTTACCCAAGCATAACAAGTTGCTTGCCATTAAAGGAACATACAAAGGATCACATATGATTGCTTATTATCCATCCCTTTTCCTCATAAGAATGTTTCCCTTTCCTTATAATGTAACCATGGTATTATCTGGAAATCTTATGGATCTCCTCACTGATTCATCAAACTTGGTAAATAATTTTTTACTGTTAGTCATCTGATTGTTGCACACATGTCAAGGTACCAAACATTGATTTTGTCTTGAGCCAAATGTGCATCAACTATCAAAATAACATTTTTTGAGTCACTATTTCCAACATGAGTATATTATGATACACCCTTGTCATTTCCATTTGATTCTCTGTTAAAGTAACAATCCCTAACATAATACCAAAACTTTTAACAACAATAGCATTGGAATTCCTTCATCTCCACCTTCTTTTTGAATTTCTGATTGTAAGGAGCACCATTCTTACTTATCTCACCTTGTTTTTGAGTTCTTTCCCACACCATAACTCTCATTACACTTCTTCTTCCACCTTTCTTCACCTTTATTATTATTTGAGAAGTATTATTTAATTTTCTTTAAGAATTTGGCCTGCAGAGCTTGTTCAAACACCTTCTTAGAATTTATCTATTTGAACCTCATTTCACATAAACCTTTGGACTCTTCAATAGACACAACAATATGATCAAACTTGGCAGGTAGAGCTCTTAGAACCTTCTCCACTTTCTTCATTTTAGATATCTTATCTCCACACGACTTCATTTGATTGGTCAGAACCACCAATCTTGAGAATAATTGCTTCACCATCGCTCATTTGCATATTCTCATTATGCTTCCTCAAGGATTACAACTTGACTTTCTTTAATTTATCATCTCCTTCACATAACTTCTTGAGACTATCCAACACATCATTGGTCCATTCTTGCTCAATTATCTTCTCAAAGACATTCAAATACATACATTAACGAATCAATAACAAGCCTTTCCCATCATTCTTGCTCATTTCATAACGAGTAGTTATTTGTGCCTTAGTAGCATTTTCCTTAAATGCCAAGGAACCAGCATTCATGATTTCAAGCATATCTTGAAATCTAAATATGAATTTCATCTGCAAACATTATCTATCATAATGTTCTACCTTGAACACTAGTATATTGACTAAGAATTGATTGGAGGTTGAAATTCCATATGTCATGGATGAAAGGTGAGAATTAAACTGCTGCTCTAGATACCAATTTGTTGGATAACTTATGTTTCAAGTTATTTACAAATTTTAGTCAAATTTTAAAAAACGGCTACGCTTGCGTTGCAACTTTCACGATAAAACAAAATTTTAGTTCAAAATTTTAATATTTTGATTATAGTAAAAGCAAACTTGTTTCGTCTTTTCAGAATAAAACATTTCGTCAATAACGG
This sequence comes from Vicia faba, assembly GCA_948472305.1. Taxonomy (NCBI): domain Eukaryota; kingdom Viridiplantae; phylum Streptophyta; class Magnoliopsida; order Fabales; family Fabaceae; genus Vicia; species Vicia faba. Next base: position 50,685 of record CATIWC010001826.1, on the reverse strand, counting down.
TGTGTAAATAGATGTAATGGTGCTTCACGGGCGTAAAGGCATTTTGTTGCGGCCGTAATGGCATTTCATATGTAATTTTTTCTCAGTTTTAAAACAGTGAATAACGGTATCAAAAAACTCTAATACTATTTTGTCTGTAGATGCACAAGGTGATAATGAACAAAGAGAATATATTTATGAGATCAAAGAGAATGACGGCTCTAAAACTGCAAGGAAGAATGTTGTATTTATGATATCTACAACTAAACTATTTATACACAAACAAACGATCACATATTCACTAATAGAATAAACTTAATAGCTAAGTTATTAAAGCAACTAGAAATACTAAATTACCCTTCAATACCATCCCTTAACTTAGAATTTCCTAATCAAAACTAACAACACTAATTCTATCTCTTAAACAGAGAAATTGATCCATCCTGATTGCTTTTGTCAGAATATTTGCCAGCTGTTTCTGGGTGCTACACTGCACAACTTCTAGTACTCCGTTCCAGACTTGACTTCTGAGAAAATGATACTTTGTCTCAATATGTTTGCTTCTCCCGTGTAGTACTGGGTTCTTGGCAAGATTGACTGCATATTTGTTATCAATCATCAGCTTCAGAGGCTTATCTACCTTGATCTTCATATCCTGCAATAGATTCAGAAGCCACACAGCTTGACATGTAGCACCTGAAATGTACTCAGCTTTACACGTTGATAGAGCAACACTGGATTGCTTCTTAGAACACCAATAAATAGGAACTCCCAAAAACTTAAACAAGTATCTAAAATTACTTCTTTTATCAACTCTATCTCCACACCAATCAGAATCAGAGTAACTCATCAACTCTGAATCTGTCTTTCTTCCAGAAGGAAATAGTACTCCAAACTTCATAGTTCCTTTGATATACCTCAGAATCCTGACAACAGCTTGGTAATAGGACCACTAAGGTTAACTCATGAACCTACTAACCAATCCAACTGCATAACAAATACCAGGTCTGGTATTACACAAATACCTTAGAGAACCAAACAATTGTTTGAAGGTCGTAACATCCACATCTTCACCATCAGAATCAAAATCCAATTTATGAATAGTTTCAGATGGTGTGAAAATGGTCTTACAATTATGTAGCTTAAATCTCTTCAGAAGCTCAAGTTCATACTTCAGCTGATGCAAAATGATACCCTTCTCCGACTATAAAATCTCCATCCCTAGAAAATTTACCATATTTCCTAGATCAGTCATCTCAAACTCATTTATCAACACCTCTTTGAACTTGATTATACTTTATGAACAACTTCCTCTTAGTAATATGTCATTAACATAAAGACATACCAGAATCATATCGCCTCCAGAATGTTGCATATAAACTCCATATTTCATTTCACACTTCTGAAAACCTTGCTTCTTGAAAAATGAATCAATATTCAAATTCCAAGCTATGGGCGCATGCTTCAATTCATACAGAGCTTTATGTAACTTGTACACCATACCTTTCTGATTTTTTTCACAAATCCAGAAAGTTGTGACATGTATACCTCTTCTTGTAATGGATCGTTTAGAAATGCAGACTTCACATCCAGATGTATAAGAGGATAATTTCTATTTGCAACTAAAGCAATCACCAGTCTGATTGTTTCTTGTCTAGCTACAGGCGCAAACACCTCAAAGTAATCTAGCCCAGGTTTCTAAAGAAAACCTCTAGCCACTAACCTTGCTTTGTACTTGCCAATTGATCCATCTAGCTTAAGTTTTATCTTGAAAACCCATCTGACGCTGATGACTTTCTTCTTATTTGGAAGCTTAGTCATCTTCCAAGTCTTGTTTCTTTCTATAGTCTCAAGTTCTTCTTTCATGATATTCAATCATACTTTCTTCTTGAGAACTTATTCAATATTCATGGATTCAGAATCTACTAACATGGTACACTGAACACTTTCTCCTTCTGAATCTACGTAAGTGTCTTGCAACATGTCAAACTCTGTAAACCTTCCTGGTATTTTACATTTTTAGAAAATCTTCCACGCCAAATTAGCCTTCGACATGAACAAATTAAATAAAGAAGACCTCGAGATGGTTCTAACGGCTCAAGAATCACATTATACTGAATTTTTATCTGTACTGTCTCAAATAGGTGAAACACTTGAATTTCTATACAATTCAAAGTGTGTTGGAACACATAAGAGCTCGATATGATGATGACTTGCTTGGTTGTTGATTGGATAACTTGGAAAATATGTGAATTGCATTAAAATCCGGAAAACCCTGAGTTCTGCTTCATAATGCTTTTTAACGGAACAACCAAATTTAGTAACTCTTTCTTGCAAGGAAACACCTCTATTCCATGAGTATAAGCCTAATGACATGTATGTATGCATATATTCAAATGAAGTATGAGCCAATTAGGATTAAAATGAAGAGGGAAAATTTTGGGGTACAACACTAACATGTCAGCACATTTATGCGAAATAAACAAATGTGTAACACCAATATCAATAATAGAAACTAATTCAACATCATTAATGAAACAAGTACCTCGAATCAAGTTGTCACCCTTGGAATCCTCTGATCCACTCAAATAAAACACTCTACCGTTAGTATGGGCAGCAACGTCCCTCTTCAGCTTCTGACACTGGGTACTGATATGGCCATGCTCTCCACAATTGAAACAGGTTGAACCATCATTCTTGCATTTAGGAGCATGATGACCTGTCTTACCACATTTGTAGCACCTCAACACCTTATTCTCATATTCATTATAATTGTGACCTTGTTCACCACACACAGTTAACAGAAGCGGGAGATCCTTCCCCACTTGTCTTCTTCCCATCACAAGCCTTTTGTTTCCCTTTTATTAGCTGGGGCATCATAAGGCTTCTTACGGTCTTGATACCGCTTCCCTCTTTTCTAGTTCAAACTCTTGTAATGAGATGAATGGGATTTTCTATCTTCTTTGTAGATCCTACAGCTGTTCAGTAACTCTAAAAACACAAGGATCTATTGATATCCAATTTCCCGTTCGATCTCCAGACGCAACCCATTCTCAAACTTGATACACCTCGAGAACTCAACAATCGCTTCATTGTAATATGGATAATACTTTGCCGGTTTCACAAACTTCAAAGCATACTTAGTCACAATCAAGTTCCCTTGTTTTAACTCCAAATACTCAATCTTTTTCTTCCTGCGCACATGCTCAGGAAAGTACTTCCTCAAAAACTCCCTGCTGAACCCAACCCAAGTAATAGCTTCACCCACCGCTATCAGTCTCTGACAGGTGCCAACCCACCAGTCATCAGCTTCCTCTGCCAATTGATGTGTACCGAACAACACCTTATGCGCCTCTAAGAAATCCATGACTTAAAATATCCTGTCAATCTCCATGAGCCAATTTTGAGCTCCATCAGGATTGTATCTACCTTTAAAAACATGCAGATGATTCCTCTGAAACGTCTCCAAAACACGGGATCCATCATTCCCACCAGCATTAGGATGATATTACACAACCTGAGCCATAGTCTACAAAGTAGCAGCAATTGCAACATCTTTTCTTCTAGCCATTTCTTTGTTTTATAAGAATAACAGTCACAATGGTTAGAAACTATCTCGACAGTATTCCACTGTCATACACTACAGACTCAAAAACTTGGCCAAACAAACCGACCTGCTCATATACCACTAATGTAACACCCTTCTAAATCCACATATATTTTTCATATAATTTTACGAAAAATAAAACAAATAAAATCACCAACAAGGGTGTCACGTCATCACTTAAATGTCATACTAACATCCTGCTCCGTAACACGGGTTTTTGAAAATCAATTATAACAAATACTTCATTAATGACGATGTCACTTCATGGTTTCAAACACTTTATTAAAAGAAATTCTTTATCAAATCCTCATCATACTTTCTCATATATGATTCATAACTCAATTAAAACAGATACCATGAAAGGTGGTTTAAAACATCAAATTAAACAAAATGACATAATTATTCGAGTAAAACAATCCCATCTCAATGTTACATATCAGAGCAAGACCCCTTTATTCTATAGGAAATAAAGAATACACTCTGCAGCTATCCTCTAAGCTTTGGTGAACTATTCTTGATTACCTATAAGTTACCCACGTATAGAGGCAACATTTCTAAGGAACAAGGATGAGTAAATTATAATCACTATAAAAGACGTAAGGAGTAAATATAGTAGTCATGATACAACATCAAAGAATGACACGTCAATCGGAGTTCTCAAACTCAAGTTATGATATTTTTAAAAAATCTGTTGTTGTTCATTACTTGGTGCTCGCCCGACGACACTGACTACTCGCCTGAGGCTCTCCCGGCGATGACGGAGTGACAACACCATCCTCATACAAAACTCTAGGGGCTCTAGTTTCTCTAGTGAGCATCGCTCGATGATGCATCTTACTCTTCCGGCGACCATCTCTCGCCTCTGCATCACCCGACGACGAGGGAGCGATAACACCATCCTCATACAAAACTCCAGGGGCTCTAGTTTCTCTGGTGACCATCACTCGATGACGCATCTTGTTCGCCCAACGACCACCTCTCGCCTATGTGTCACCCAATGATGCTCTAGCGACGTACCCCTCCCCATACAAAATTCCAAGGGATGTGTTTTTCACCCTATTCTTTCTCTTCTTACTCGCCCAACACTGCTTGGGAGAAGTTCACTCTTCCAACGATGTACATTTATTGCCCGACGACGTAGTGTAACACCCCAATTCTACCCGACAATTATATGAATAAATCAAAGTTATAAAATCATTCACGCAAATGAATCAGGATGCCACAAATTCATCATTAAAAACTCATTGCATTCATCGTGGATATATAACACTTTAAAACTTCGGATGAACCATCAGCATAATACTTTAATTAAACAATTCAAAAATGTAAACATCTACGCAGCGGAATTCTTAATAACATCTTTATCATCATTACAGCAACTTCAAAATAACAAATACTTAATAATAATAAACTTAAAGTTCAACAACTGCATAATCAACAATCAACAACAACATGCGTTCATCCCCCCGAGTGTTACATATCAGAGCAATGACACCGACTCAAACTACTGAAGGTATACAACCTTCACTCTCGATTACCTGCATGTTACCAGCATAAGGGTAACATTCAAACAGAAGGGGTGAGATATCTAACAATATAATAAAATGCATGATAATTAATATATTAAATTATATCACATAACATCACCACTTCTCATCTCATAATCAACAATAATAACAAAAATAATACACATTCATAACATCATTACACACTTCTTTATGCAATCATATAATGCGACTCAATACTATGCAAATGCATGTGGTACCATTAGAGCAGAACTCCCATCTCAAAAATTGCCAATTAATAGAGGCATCAACAAGGCATAAGCCTTCATCTCAATATTCGCCAATACAGGCCATCTCAACGAGCATAAACTCCATCTCAAAATGAAATGTATGCGACACAATCATGAATGTAATAACAACAACATAATTGATAACATCCCAATACAACACCATCGTTGGCCAAAGGCCTACATCTTAAAAGCATCTCAACATCTCAACATCTCTTCATCAACATCATTCATCGACATCATTTATCATCATAAATCATCATACATCATAATTCATTAAAACAAACTCTCATTAATATCATCTCGTCAACAACTCAGTTGTACAGTAATATAACGGTAACTCATCATTTCACAATATTGACCATAGGCCTATACAAGATATTGCCTATGATTAGTTAATCAACTAAGGCTTACTTCTAAATCACAAAATCTCTACATACTACTATTGTATAATACTACATCAGTATCATCATTAATCCTACTGTTACAAACCAGACAGTAATCTATAACCGTCTTATCCTCATCATACTTCACAAAAACCAACATAGCAATTACCGCGGGAAATAACTCAAATCTTAATTTGGATACTAGGGTTATCTTTCATATTCTTCATTTTAATCCTTAAGAATAAAGCTCATCGCATTAGCTATTCAACGCTTCGAACGACACCTCAAACGGAGTCCGAAAACTCAAGTTACAGCATTCTCAAACTGGTTCTGCCAAAAACCAGACAACATGGATCGACGCATAACATCTTGGAATAACGCGTACTGCACTGAACTTGTAACATGAGTCGGCGCATTCTCTCTTGTATCAACTCATACTGAGCCTACCACACATCATGTATCGGTACATGCTCTGACGTATCGACTCATCCTGAGTCTAAAAGTCCTCATGTATCGACGCAAGACTCCTTCATGTGGACTCATCCTAAGTCTAAAGACCTGCATTTTCACTATAGGTTCCATACTTTAAGCCCTAAAAACCTAATCTAATCATAGATAATCATCACTGACAGTTATCCTATAATTCTACATCAATTAAACAACATCAGAACGTTATTATTCATCTTCTAATCATCAATTCTCATCATACAACAACATATAATCCAATCATGAACAAAATAAAAATTTCACATCTAATCCCATAAACGAATTATCATGAACCCAATTATAGAGTCAGGAACCCACCCTTACCTTGGATTGAAGGTCGCTCTATAACTTCCGGTTGAATTCTCGTTCTGCCATTTTTCCTCTTTTCCAACAGCTTCACGTTCTTCTTTCCAACCCTTATTCTTCTTACTGCTTCTTCTTTTCTATTATTTTTAACAATAATAAAATAACCTATTATTCTCTTTATTCTTTAATGGGCTCAAAACTAATACACCCCCTCATTACTACTTCTATTCCTTAAAAACAAGCCCACATCAAATAATATTATACTTCTAATATCATTTCACCACTTAATAAAATAATTAAATCCAATTAATCACAAGACATCTTCACAATTATTCCAAATATAATTTAATTAAATAATTAATTAAATTACGGGCGTTACACGTAGCGCGAACAGGATTTCCCTGTTGCGATTTCTGCACTACACCAGTCCCAAATTCACACAATTTCATCATGTTACAGGTCACAAATCCTCATAGATTCACTTGTTTTCATCAAATAACAACAATACAAATTATCATACATCATATGCATCAATTCTTTGCAAGAAAACATCATAATTTCACCGATTTTCATCAAAACATCACATTGACATCATCATCCCAAAACTCCAACACAACCTACAATTATCTAAACCTTAGATCAATTATAATAACAACGATAAAACCCCTTATCTTAAATTCTAGCTTTGATTCCTGATCCAAGTTCTATGGATGATTCTCTTCTCTTCTCTTTGTGCCCTAACTCTTCACTGTCCTCTTTCCAATTTTCACGATTGCATAAAATGAGACTATTTTCTCCCTATTCCTTGTTTAACTCTTGAACCCTTTCTATGGTCTTCCCATATTACCATCACCTACACCATAATATTACCACTGAGTCCTCATAGCCTATATCTATTATTATTATTTTATTTAACTAATTAAAATAATCCAAATAATTATTTCAATTATCTAAAATTATCCAAATTATTCTAAAATACTTTGTAACTTCTTAATTCCTACTACCCCATCATACATCACACAAACATCATATCAAGCATCATGATCATCAATACATCATATAAATATCATAAAACTCATCATAAATTAATCAAATAATTAAATAAATAATCTAATTATTTTAGGGTGTTACACCTAATGAGGGATCCAAAATTTTGCCTATAAATAGAGGCTTTTAGTTCATTGAAAAGGGGATTTTGGTGGAGTGAGGTAATACAAAATTGGAGTATGTCCACCTTGGTGTACAATAGGAGAATAAGAGAGAGAGCTTGAAGGCGGAAACACTGCTTAAGTGACAGTGCATATAAACTTCCAAGATCAACTTCCCGGAATTACTGACATCTACGATGAGTAAGCATAATTAAAATCTCCTTGTTGGGGGTTATATGTAGTCATTATATTCATGTACTAAATAGGCCATGGAGTTCTATGTAATTCTACCCATGCCTTAATATTAATGACTATTTAATGTTAATGCATGTTTTAGATTTTCTACCTAAAACTTGATTTTATGGTGTGACATGACGTCGAAAGGTGCTTGTAATTACTAGATCCAAGACAATAATTTATTGGATGCTAATTCCTAGAGATATGATTAGGTTCAATATCTTCATGTATTGTAGTATGATTGTTTGGATTCTTGTTGCTTTATAACTGTTAAAACTTAATGCTTTATATTGGTTAAAGGATGATATATGATTTATAAGACGATGCATTGATCTCACTGTATTGAGACCAAAAGGATATACAAATGAGAGTAACACGAGGTAATATTAATAGGTGAGTAGAGAATAATATTATTGATCTATGAATGTGCATGATAAATATGTAATAATGAAATCTACCCCTAGTAAGTTTTCTTACTGCTAACACCAAAATATTTATTTTACTTCATGTCCTTTATTTTATGACATTTACTTTCACACATCACAACAAATATAAAAATCTTCTCTATTACGATCTTAAAAATTGTTGAACGGTCTTTGAAACCACCAGTCTTTATGGATACGATAATTGTAAAACTCACTTTTGTATCACAGTGAACAATCATGTTTATTATTAAGGGTGCCTTTGAGATTAACTTGGAACTTACATCAAACACTTTGATCAATTTATCTTCTAAACTCATTGTGTAAAATTTATCAAGAAATTTACCCAAGCATAACAAGTTGCTTGCCATTAAAGGAATATACAAAGCATCACATATAATTGCTTATTATCCATCCCTTTTCCTCATGAGAATGTTTCACTTTCCTTATAATGTGACCATGGTATTATCTTCAAATCTAATGGATCTCCTTACTGATTCACAAAGCTTGGTAAATAATTTTTTTACTGTTAATCATGTGATTGTTGCACACATGTCAAGGTACTAAACATTGATTTTGTCTTGAGCCAAATGTGCATCAACTATCAAAATGACATTTTTTGAGTCACTATTTCCATCATGAGTATATTATGATACACTCTTGTTATTTCCATTTGATTCTCTGTTAAAGTAACAAGCTCTAGCATAATATCAAAACTTTTGACAACAATGACATTGGAATTCCTTCATCTCCACCTTCTTTTTGAATTTCTGATTGTAAAGAGCACCATTCTTGCTTGTCTCACCATGTTCTTGAGTTCTTGCCCACACCACTACTCTCATTACACTTCTTCTTCCACCTTTCTTCGCCTTTATTATTATTTGATAAGTACTATTTAATTTTCTTTAAGAATTTGGCATGCAGAGCTTGTTCAGACACCTTCTTAGAGTTTATCTATTTGAACCTCATTTCACATAAATCTTTAGACTCTTAAATGGACATACCAATATGATCAAACTTGGTAGGTAGAGCTCTTAGAACCTTCTCCACTTTCTACATTTTAGATATCTTATCTCCACACGACTTCATTTGATTGGTCATAACCACCAATCTTGAGAATAATTGCTTTACCATCGCTCATTTTCATATTCTCATTATGCTTCCTCAAGGATTATAACTTGACTTTCTTTAATTTATCATCTCCTTCACATAAATTATTGAGACTATCCAACATATCTTTGGTCCATTCTTGCTCAATTATCTTCTCAAAGACATTCAAATACATACATTAACAGATCAATAACAAGCCTTTCTCATCATTCTTGCTCATTTCATAACAAGTAGTTCTTTGCGCCTTAGTAACATTTTGCTCTAATGCCAAGGAACCACTGTTGTACCCCAAAATTTGCCCTCCCATTTCTCGAGGGATTCATCCTGGACTCTCAGTTTTGCCTCTATCAAGCTCCAAGTCTTGGATCATCATTTTTCAAGGAAATCATCCATAAGGGAAAAATGGTCAAAAGTATACTGAAAAAGTCAAGCTTTGACTTTTAAAATCAAAATCAAGTTCAAAGAATCACGTTTCATTAAGGCATATATTTGGTTCATCAAAAATCAGAAGTCAGAAGTTACTTTGAAAAGATCAAAAAATAAAATTTTCTAAACATTTAGAAGAAAAAAATTCTAAGTGTCTAGAGAATGTGATATTTCAGAACTTCTGAGCCAGCCTCTATGCAAGTGTCGTCAGAAGTTGCAAACACGGTCAGAACATAACGCTTCAATCAGAACATGCAGAAGTGTTACTCTTTGGTCAGAACATACCATTTCAATAAGAACGTGCAGAAGCATTGCTCTTTGGTCAGAACATAATGCTTCAGTCAGAACATGATTCTTCAGCATATAGAGGCTATGTTCAACGCTCTGGTTAGAAGATGCCCCTTCAGCATTTGGAGGTTACGTTTCTGATTTTCTACAATCAGAACATCACCAAACTCCAAACCTTAACCTGCTGCCCTGCTATGGCACAGTCCTGCAACCAGTTGTCACAACACTCCAAGGTACTGCTGATCCAGTCCACGCCTGCGTTTTTATTGCACCAAATTAGCCTACGAAAACTATGATCTAAAAACAAAGGGACAGTATGCCAAAAATATTTAAAAACCCATTTGTTTTTTCCCCCAAAACCACAGCAAATCCATCTATAAATAGTTTGTTCCATCACACGTTGAAAGGGTTGGTTTTTGGAGAGAGAGAATCACCCAAAGAAAGAAAAAGGCCTTGAATCTTTGCAAAATTCCAAGAATCCAAAAAGTTGTAAACACCAAAATACCAAAACCTTAGCATTTGATTCTAGCATCAAAACTCCATTGTTCTTTGACTAAAACCATCCCCACGGTTGTTGATTCATATACTAGAAGCTATTTCAAATTCTGCATTCATATTGCCATACACTCTCCATTCACCTCCACCTCAAAGAAGTCAGAGTATCACCCCTTGGTTGTTCCATAAGTTGAAAACCTCCATCCTGTTGAGTACGTGAAGAAGTTGCTCAGAACATCACCAGAGTCCAAGACCAACCTCCAGTTTACAGAATCTTTTCCAGCTGCAAGGTAAGCTTCTGCTGACTCTTATCACGTTGCTTAATCATTATCAGATTTGCATGTTCAAAAAATACAATGTAGATATCATGCTTCTAACATTATACATATTTTGAGGTTTCACGTATTTGTTTGCTTAAGTATAGAATAAATCAGTTTCAGAACTTCTGAAAGAAATTAGAACTCAGAATTAGGATTAGCAGATTCACACTTGCCTCTGATTTATGGTTCTGATATTTCTTGTTTCTAAAATGCTATGAAACTTGCCATAATTGTCATATGCACATCTTCTGTTTTGTGGAGAAATGACCAAAACACAGATGTTCTGACTACCATGAAGAAAGAGACTAAGTTCTGCCAGTGATGTCAGAACCTCTGAGATCTACTTTGTTGTTGGTGGTCTCAAAACTACTGAAATCTACTCTGTTGCCGGTGGTATCAGAACTTCTGAAAACTAATGTGCTCCCAGTGGACTCAGAACTTCTGACTCTGCTTATGTTTTTTTTACTAACAGGAATTCTGTTTTGCAGTGTGCCAGAGTCAGAACTTCTGACCTCCCTTAATCAACAACACGCTGATTCTAGTTTTACTTTTTTCTCTCTATATTTGCTATCACTTTCTATTTCATTAATCAACACCACCCCAAAAAAAATTCCATGCTTTGCTTTATTTCTTAAAACAAAAGGCCAAAAAATATATTTTTTTAAGCAAACTTATTTCTTTTCTTAAATAAATAAGTAATTTCGTTTCTTGCACATTCTGATCCATTCGATATGGTTGTAATAATAACTTAGGATTTAATCTTACTTGCAATCCCCATTCATAAATATGTACTCCCATCCCCCTAAAGCGATGTAATAACTTAGATTTTATTATTTCGCATTTTATTCGCTTTTCATATATTGCTAGTAAATAGGATGTATGGCAAGACATGAAAACAACAAAATAGACAACCATAATCAAGGTTAAAATGCATGCAATCAAACACACTATTCACACATGCACCCTTAGGGTAATCCCATTTCGTTTCCTATCGAAAAAATAGTCATGTCCCTCTAACATGGGCGTTTTAGCAAAGACCCTTGATAAAAGATCATAGTCCCTCGATGTTGCCTTTGGTAAACGATCTAGTCCCTAAAATGACATTGCTAAAACGTTCCATGAGTTGCCTTCTATGACTATACAAACTTCCCTACACTCGTCCCTTCACATCCAACGATGAGGCTTCCTACCAAATCAATGGTAAGATAGCCACATCCAAAGGAGAAGGAAAAGCACGCTTAAGACCTTTTGAGTAGGTAGGTTCTATCTTAGTTGCTCGCTTGCTCACAACGAAAACATTTTATACACTCACACTTCCACTTTGAAATACTTTCAAAACACAACACTTTGTATGCGTTCTTATAGAGACAGGAATCATTACAAAGAAAACCCTTTTCAAAATACTTTCAAAAAAACACAAGCACATTCAAACAAAAGCAAGTGATCTAGCAAGAAACTAAGAGCCCATGGAAAACCATGGATGAAAAGGGTGCTAATACCTTCCCTTTTCATAATCTATCCCCCGAACTCAAGAAAAACATCTCTAAAGGTCTTTCCTGTGCTTTTTCACCTTTCCTTTTGGATAAAAGAAAAGTCGGTGGCGACTCTTGCTAAACCGCAACATTTGCAAACACAAACGCAAAACCATCAAGTCAGTTCTCCCACCGTATCACAGAATTGGCAACTCTGCTGAGGAGTATCTTTAAAGTGGGGTTACCTTAGGGTTAGATCACATTTACTTGCTTTCATTGTTTGATTTGTATGCTTTACATTTGGTTCTCTGTTTGGGCTTGCTTTGATCCTCCACCCGGATCTGGGACACCTTTTTAGGTAAATAGCAATAGATTGTGGAAACTGTACGGTATAGACCGATATGGTTGAAACAATGGCTATCTTAGTGTGACGTATTTGTGGGTACCAGTATCTCTTGTGGTGAATCGAGGAGAATACAGAGCCGCTGAGTGGCGTCATGAAGCACTAACGGACTTTATAACCCTAATTGAACAAACTTGGCCATTAGGACGTAGTTAGATAGCCGGTTTCGGTGTAGAGCTGAAAATTGGTTGATACTCGATACTACACTCATTAAGGCTAGACTTTTGGGATATCTCGGCCGCAAGAAAATATCGATTGTGCTGAGACAACGCCCGAGAGAAAGGTCGGTGATATTGAGATCCTTTAGAACCCAATAACTATTACTAGGAAAGGTTTGAGCCAACTAAACTTCAAGAGGGTACTTACCTATAAAGCCTCATGCAAGCCTAAAACATAGGGATTTGTTTGCTTTGTGTGTATATATATAACATCATAAACATCATAAGCATCATGAGCATGCTCACTAACCATTTCAAGGATTTAGAAGTTTATCTTTGTTTTTGTTTTGTAGGTCATGAGTTCTGTCTGAAGAAACACCATCCGAATCAGCTTCGTAAAAGCACACCCTCAACTTCAAGAGTTAGCCTAAAGAGTTCCCAGGGATTCTCCTTTCACCAAGAAATACGGTCGGCTCCTCAGTTTGGCTACATCCAGTTTCCAAGAAGATATGATGTGTGTACTATTCCAATTCTTTGATCACGTGCATCATTGTTTCACTTTCCCGGACTATCAGTTGGTACCTACACTGGAAGAGTTCTCTCTACTCTTAGGGGTACCCGTGCTTGATTAGATACCATTCACCGGTCTAGAAGAGATTCCAGAACCTGAAGTCATCGCCGCAACTTTGCATCTAAAGAGAGCCGGCATCATGGCCAATTGGGAGATAAGAAGTGGGGTCAAAGGTTTCCTAGCCAAGTTTCTATTGGAAAAAGCTCGTTCATTCTGGGATGACATGGATTTCCAAGCTTTTGAAGATGTCCTGGCTCTTCTCATTTATGGTTTGGTTCTGTTTCCCAATTCGGACCAATTCATAGACGTTAACACCATCAAAGTATTTCTCTCTCGTAATCCTATACCTACCCTACTAGGAGACATCTTGCATTGCCTTCATACCTGCACCATGAAGAAAAGAGGTACTCTTTTGTGTTGTATCCACCTACTCACTAAGTGGTTCACTTCACACCTGCCTCAATCAGCATTAAGGAACGAGCAAAGACTGACTTGGTCTCAAAGGATGATGTCTCTCGCCCACTCTGATATCCATTAGTGTTCGAGATCCTTAGAAGATGTCTCTATCATTGACCGTTGTGGGGAGTTCCCTAACGTACCTCTGCTTGGTATTAGGGGAGGCATCACCTAAAATCCGTGCTTAGCTCTTTGGCAGTTTGGGTATGCCCTAAGAGACGGCCCTCATGAGATGCTCATCCAAGGTCTGGTATTCGACTACGACAAAGAAGACCAAGGTTACCGCCATAGGTTTACACGTGCTTAGGGAATTGTGAACAAGGTGGACAGCAGGACATTGGGACATAAAAACTCTATCCCTCTCGAGCCTTACCTTAGGTGGGTACGGGCTCGTTCCCAAAGTCTCTTGATGCCTTACCCTTCCGTCCTTCCTATCACCATTGAGCCTGTTATTGAAGGAGACGTCCCATACACCGTTCTTCATCCTGACATGCCAACCTCTCTCAAAGACCTGCAGAAAGCTTGGGTTCAGTTGAAGGAAGAGCGAGACACCTTTGAAGCCCAGTATTACGCCAGTGAGAAGAAGGTTCTGGAGCTCACCAAACTGCTTCATAAAGAGAAAAACCTGAATGCCTACATTGCTCCAAAGAGGATGCGTTCAGTCTTTTTGTCTTAGGAGATTTGCTGTATTTTGTTTCTTTCATTATAAGCCCAAGGAGGCATGATGTATTCAAACTTGGTTTTATTAATATAATGTGTGTTATTTTTTGGTTTGAACAAATTTAAATCTCTAATTTTCCTTGGAATCATTTACATATTGCATCTTCATCTGTCATAACATCATACAGGTTTCTCATAACAGGTCTTCTTATCCTTCTACTATTTATTTCAGTGAGATGGATGTTAAACAGACTGTGAAAGATCTTCAGGCGCAGAACACCCAGTTTCAACAAATGCTCTTGGCTCTGACAAAAGGACAAGAGGAGTTGAAGACTCTACTGGCCAAAGAGAAGAATAAGAAAGAGAAGAAGTCAACCGGTGTTGTGATCATGGGGAGAAGGTTCAAAGGTCAAACCAGACGGACTTTGGACTTTGAAACATCATCGGGTGAAGGAGAAAATCAAGGAGACGGGACCCAAGAAGTGAATAATGACCCAACATCCGAGGAAGAAGAAGAGCCTGATTACTCTGAGGAGCAGTATCCTCCTGCTGATGATAAATACAAACATCTATAGGATCGTTTGAATGCTATGGAGATTCAAAGAGTACCCAGTTTGGATTTCAAAGAATTAGGACTTATCTCAGGGGTTATCATCCCACAGAAATTCAAGGTCCCCACTTTCGCCAAATATGACGGCGTTTCTTGCCCAAAGCTACATCTAAGGTCATACGTCAAAAAGATTCAACCCCATACGGCTGACAAGAATCTGTGGGTGCATTTCTTCCAAGAGAGCTTGTCAGGGACGCAGTTGGATTGGTTCTATCAATTGGAAGGGATCAATGTTCGTAATTGGGAAGATTTGGCCGCCGCCTTCTACAAACAATATCAATATAATGCTGATTTAGCTCCAACTCGGATGCAATTGCAAGGCATGACTATGGGAACATGTGAAGGTTTCAAAACCTATGCTCAGAAATAGAGGGATCTCGTAGGCAGAGTCCAGCCCCCTCTATCAGACAAAGAATTAGTGGATATGTTCCTAGGCACCTTATCAGGTCTATTCTTCAACCACCTAATTGGAAGTTCCTCAGTTGGATTTACTGAACTTATCATTATTGGTGAGCGGGTCAAAGCCGGCATAAAAAATCGCAAAATTCAAAAGGATGCATCTTCGAGCACAACAAAGAAGCCTTTCACTGGTAAGAAGGAGGCCAGTTCCATTTATGACCCAAGAGACTGGAGCATAGCAGGATACCGCCCAACGGTAAGTGCTATAATAATACCTAGGCATGCGGTTGTCCCACAACACAACAATCAGAAAAGGGTAGAAAGACCACAAAGGCAGTTCACTCGGATCAACATGACATTGGCAGAGGTTCTACCCCATCTGTTGAGATCTATCTTGGCAACTTTAAAGGAGGCTCCCAAGAATCCTAATACCTCTTTTCCTCGTTACAATCCGAACGCTAGGTGCGCCTATCATTCTGGGAGTCCTGGTCACGACACTAATGACTGTTGGACTCTAAGAAATAAGGTACAAGACCTGATTGAAGCTAAAGAGATTGAGTTTGATGCTCTGGAGAAGCCCAATGTCATAATTTCTCCCATGCCTAAGCACAACCATGGAGTTAACGCCATTGATACTAATCCATTTGTAACCTCGGTAGACGAAGTTTCCACTCCTCTTATGACTGTTAAGAAAAATTTGTTGTCGGCCAGTTTATTTCTGGGTTGTGGTGAAGGTTGCCACATATGTTCATTCCTACCTTCTGGTTGCCATTTGCTGAGGTCAGGTGTTCAGCGCCTGATGGACAGTAAAGAAATTTTGTTCGAGAAAACTCGGGTTCCCGCTATTCCGTCTGAAGACATTACTATTATAACCATTTCCGCCATTCCTTCCAAGGCCTCCTCGAGAAGACCTGTTAGGATTACATCCGCTACGAGATTTGTGCCGCTAATAATCACATGTCCTGGTCCTATCCCATACGCCTCAGACAAAGCCGTTCCTTGGCATTATGGCGCCAATATTTACTACCATGGTGTTAAACAAAACTCGAAGGCCGAAGAAGTTGATCCTAATGTCAGTAACATTATCGGGACCAGCAAGATTACTAGAAGTGGAAGGTTTTTCTCTCCTGAGATTTCCCCTAAGACTGTCAGCGAGCCTATTATCATTCCATCTGGAATATTGTGATACGATGGGAGAACTGACTTGAGGTTTTGCGTTTATTTTCGCAAATGCTTCGGTTTAGCAAGAGTCGCCACCGACTTTTTATTTTATCCTAAGGAAAGGTTAAAAAGCACAGCAAAAACCTTTGAGATGTTTTCTTGGGTTCGGGGAGTAGATTATAGAAAGGGAAGGTATTAGCACCCTTTCTATCCATGGTTGTCCATGGGCTCTTAGTTACTTGCTTAGATCACTTGCCTTGCATTTTCAATTGTTTGAAATGGTGCTTTGTGTGTGGGTTTGAAAATGTTTTGAAAAAGATGCCTTGTCTAGGCAACCCTTGTAACAATTCTTTACTCGAATGTTTTACAAAAGGTGTTTGTCTTTTTGAAAAGATGTTTCAAGGTTTTGAAAGTTGTTTTGAAAGTTTGTGTTTGTGAAGTGTGTTTTGAAAAATGGCAAGGATTGTTTTGCAAGATTGGTCAAGTAACCAAGAGCTATCTACCCTAAATTTCTCAAAGACCTTTCCTATGTTTTAACCCTTTTAACAGTATTGTTCCACCATTGCATTTGATGGACAATCTTGTGTTAGGATGTTAACGGGACGGGCGCGGGTCATTGTTTAGACCATGATTGCAATGGTGCCAAGTGTCTTTGGCAATTTTTCCTTTAAGGGACTTGATCATTTTTAGGCAACTTTCGAAAGCGTCATCGAGGGACTATGATCATTTGAATTGTTTTGTTTTGCCAAAGACACCCAACATGCAACATGGCCCATTATTGAAGGCAACAAGTGGAGTAACCATAAGGGTGCAAGTGTGATTGGTGTTGTCCATTTTCATGCTTTTTTTGTCTTTTGTTTAGTCAAGCTATTTGTTATTTGATTTTTGCATACAAACCCTAGGTCTATCATGGCATATTTAGAAAGCTTTAAAGTGCGGAATTTAAAGTCCTAAATTATTACAACATAATTATGGGGATGGGGGTACAAATGTTCAAATGGGGATATTTAGCAAGAAATTTAAATCTAAACTATTACAATCCAAATTGAATATACAAGTTATTTAATTGTACAATAAGTAAATAAATACAATAAATATGCAAAATGCACAAAAATGGTTTTATATGTATGTAAAATTATTTTTTATGTGACATATAAATAAAAAATAAAAAGGATTAATTTTGGATATTTTTCATGGTTTAGGGCAAAACCCTAATTTTGCAAATAAATAGTATTTATTATTTATATTATATACAATATTTATTAATTATATACAAAAAATAAATAAAAGGGAAGTATATTGCAAAAAAAAAGTAATTTTTGAGGTTAAATATTAATAAAAATAAAAATGTATTATTTTTATGTTTTTATCCTAAATATTCTAATAAATATATAAGTATTTATATTATATATTAACTATACTAAATATATACAAAAAATAAAATATTTATTATTTATCAAAAAGTGTATTTTAAGAAAATGTTTTCAAAAGATAAAATAAAATAAAATCAGAAAATAAAATGTATTTTGTGTTATTTTTTAGTATTTTAAATAAAAGTATATATGTTATTTTATATGTATAAGTTCAAATAAAACAAATAAAATCCAAATAAAATGCAAAAATGGGTGGAAAAATGTTTTTTAATATTTTTTATATTTTGACAAGAAATAATAAGTCAGAGGAAAAAATAAAAAGTCAAAAATGATTAAAAAATCACACAATGGGCCAAGGGGGTGTAAGTAGAAAATGAGGGTGCAAACAGAAAAACAAATCAGGCCCAGCCCAAAGGGGCTTGTCTTCAACCTCCAGCCATTCAAACAGAAGCAAAACGCGCGTTTTCTCTTGTCAAGCACAGATCCTGATTCTTTGACTTTCAACAAAAACTTACAACATCAATGTTATAGAGCATCATGTCACGATTCTAAACATATAAAGAAGTTGTTCTAACTCTCAGAAATGAGAGAGAATTTCTCCTCCCCCAATTCCTGACCTAGCTTTTTTCAAATGTTCATGTCTAAAATTCGTGCAGCACACACAATATAAATGAGAAGTAAGGATATGGGTAGCTTCAGGGCCATGAGTAGGACATACTTTCTTCACAAACTTAAGCCTAAATATTCTTGGATAGAGAGATGGAAGTTCAAACTTTTACCTTTTCAGCTTGAGTTGTGTACAAAAATGGGGTCACTTTCAATGGAATTTGAGGATTTGTACAGCTTGCCTGAGGTCCAAGGATACTTCCTCTATGCTTGGTGTGCCTTGAATCCTTCTGAATCAATCTATGGAAGTCAACCTGCAAGAGAGAAAAGTGAAAATGGCACACTTGGCTATGGCTGTTACAGCTTGTATCTAAGGCTTGGGACAACTTCAATGGATGGTAGGGAATGTATTTGAACTGGTTTGGATGAAAACGCACGATGGAATGATGCTGGCCAAGTCAATCTGCAACAGGGACTCTGTTTTGCAGGAAAAAATGTGCTTTGATGGATGAAGAGGTATTGAGGGTCAAGGGCTCGTGTTCTAGGTCAGTTATGGAGTATCAAATGTGTTCACAAAGTTTGCTTGAGTTGGTTCTTGCAGGAATGTGTGTTGTTGTTCAAAATGCAAGTTTTCTTCTCCTTTAAGCAAAAGTTGTCAAGTTGAGTTATAGGCTCATCCAGGCCCCTCAAGCATGTTGCATTCTTCCTTCTTGATCAGTGGGATATGTCCATAATCTTGTGCCCAAAAGATCTGGCATGTACCTCTTTGATTTGCTTTTTGACATAAAGTGTATCTTTACAAGAATGGCTAAAATGCTTTTTCTAAATATGGCTTAATCTTGCAAGTAATGGTTACACACACAAAATAAGGCTTGAACACAAAGGATTGGCATTAAATTATTGAGTGTGGGTGAGATAAAAGGCCTGTAACCTAGCTTGTGCAAGCTGACTTGAAAATGCAAAGTGTTATGAACATGTATTTGGCCATGAACAAAGTGACTTTTGCCCATCTTTACAAATTCGATTCTCCCTAACCACAAGGGTGTTTGAGAATTTCTTGTACAATTTGGAAAGCTTGGAATGTGTACTACAATCCATCTTTGTAATGCAAGTTGAAATTCCAAGTGGAAGCATGTGAAAAGTGGTCATGAAGTTAGGCAAAAATCCTGCCTAAAATAGGTCAAAAATTTTCTAAGTTAAGAATGTTTTGCACCTCTATTCCAAAAATTATAACTTGAGCTACAAGCTTCTTTTGAGAAAACTTTGTGAATCAAAGTTGTAGATTTTGCAATGGACTACAACTTTCATGTTTTGAGTTTTGCTTGAATAAAATTATATCTTGATGAAAAAATGGGACAAAGTTAGGAAAAAATTAGAAAATTTCATAACTTAGAAAATTTCTAAGTTATGAAATTTCTTCATTTCAAACCCTAATTTGTAATTTTTGGTTTCTTGATGAATAAGTTTCATAATTTAACATGTCTTGATGAAAAATAAATCTTGGCACCTGATTTTGACCAAAAAGTCAAAGTTTGACTTTTCAGTATATAGTCAAATTTTGCTCAGTTGACTGGAAAATTCATCTGTCAATCTTGTGCATTTGGGATCTTTTGAACTTGTTGAATGTGTCAAGACCATGCCATTGAATCCTTGAGTCCATATGTGAGCTTGGTTTGCCATTGGCTAGGTCAAACAGTCAAAAATTGCCTTTGTGCAGTCAAAACCCTAAAAATGACCATTTTGCCCTTTTGGTGATCTGATCAAATTTCTTGTAGAATTGTGATCCAAACTTGACCAAATGGTTCATATGAGTTCATGATGTGGGTCAAAAATCATGAGGTTTGACTGTCAATTGGCCATAGTTGACTTTTTCCCCAATACAGCTGATTTCTAGGTCAACTGTACAATTGACTGGGCAAAGATTGGAATCAAGGCTTGAGACTTAGTATGGATAAACTTATGAGTCCAACATGAAGCATGAAAGTCATCTTGGGAATTTTAGGTCAAAACATCTTTGTGCAAACTCAAACCCTAATTTGGGTCAACAGTGCAAGGAGGAGTCTTGAGCAGAACAAACCCTAACTTGATCTTGAGCTCCAAGGGTCTTGTGGTGAGAAAATATTGATGAAATGGGAGGGAAAATTTTGGGGTACAACAGTTGCCCCTGTTCAATCTTCTTGCACCTGAAGAGTTAGATTGGCAGGTTTGTCGTTCGCGTCTCGAAGGTAAAAGGAGATTGGACATTAGAGTGCCCTTAAATTTGCACTCGTCAGAACAATGGATGCGGGAATGGGCTTAGAGATGCCATTTGGAGATGGGCTTAAAGATGCCATCTAGAGGGGTGACAGAATCTTGTCGGGGATGAGCTTAAAGATGCCATCTGGAATGAGTATCAGAAAGGTGTCCATGTTTTGGAACATCTCTGTACTGGGGGTTTTGAATAAGCAATGGATTGATATCCGTGTTTGGAGAATCCGTAAACTGTTTTCAAAAGTTGCATCTGAACAAGTGACAGATTAACATCCGTTACTGGAGAATCCGTAAACTTTTTTCAGAGGTCTTGAAGTTGAATAAGCAATAGATCAGCGTCCGTTGTTGGGAGGCGTCCGTAAACTGTTTTCAAAAGTTGAGAAGAATCTGAACAAGCGATAGGTTAACATCCGTTACTGGAGAACCCGTGAACTGTTTTCAGAAGTCTTGAGTCTGAACAAGCGATAGATTAACATCCGTTACTGGAGAATTCGTAAACTGTTTTCAGAAGTTGAAGAAGAATCTGAACAAGCGATAGGTTAACATCCGTTACTGGAGAACCCGTGAACTGTTTTCAGAAGTCTTGTGTCTGAACAAGCGATAGATTAACATCCGTTACTGGAGAATCCGTAAACTGTTTTCAGAAGTTGAAGAAGAATCTGAACAAGCGATAGGTTAACATCCGTTACTGGAGAACACGTGAACTGTTTTCAGAAG
This sequence comes from Vicia faba, assembly GCA_948472305.1. Taxonomy (NCBI): domain Eukaryota; kingdom Viridiplantae; phylum Streptophyta; class Magnoliopsida; order Fabales; family Fabaceae; genus Vicia; species Vicia faba. The sequence continues at coordinate 28,847 of CATIWC010001826.1, read as the reverse complement.
TCTTGAGTCTGAACAAGCGATAGATTAACATCCGTTACTGGAGAATTCGTAAACTGTTTTCAGAAGTTGAAGAAGAATTTGAACAAGCGATAGGTTAACATCCGTTACTGGAGAACCCGTGAACTGTTTTTAGAAGTCTTGAGTCTGAACAAGCGATAGATTAGCATCCATTACTGGAGAATCCGTAAACTGTTTTCAGAAGTTAAAGAAGAATCTGAACAAGCGATAGGTTAACATCCGTTACTGGAGAACCCGCGAACTGTTTTCAGAAGTCTTGAGTCTGAACAAGCGATAGATTAACATCCGTTACTGGAGAATCCGTAAACTGTTTTCAGAAGTTGAAGAAGAATTTGAACAAGCGATAGGTTAACATCCGTTACTGGAGAACCCGTGAACTGTTTTCAGAAGTCTTGAGTCTGAACAAGCGATAGATTAACATCCGTTACTGGAGAATCCGTAAACTGTTTTCAGAAGTTGAGAAGAAACCGGTGTAAGGTTTCCTGATGATGAGTCCGTGTAAAACTGCATCTTGAATAATTGTTAATGATAGCCTTTTATTCTTATCCTGAAAAGGACAAAATGTTAGCTAAACACAAAACTATGTTGCATGAAATGTATGATGCAATATGTGCTATATCAATGTTTATGATATGAATGTAAATGCATGCGCATGTAAGCTGAAGAGCTGTCTTGCTGAGGATAGATGAATCCTGAATGGCTGGAGATAAAAGAATCTTGACTGCTGCCAGGGAAAGTGAGTCCTTGACTGCTGCAGGGGATGGAAAGAATCTTTGATTGCTGAAGAGGAGACATATCTGTTGACTACTGTTGGAGAATCAGGAGCTTGGGTTGTATACCAATCTACTGGGGATTCCTGTCCTGAGGAGATCTTCACCGGGGAATATCTGAATATCCTGTGAGGAACTGAGAATGAGAGTCTTCATTCTGCTTGGGGAATACAAGATCTTCAATCGTTGAGGGATCTTAGGACCACTGCGGGGAATTGGAATTCCTTGGTGACTTGCAGGGTAAGAGAATTTCTGATGATCTCTACTGGGGAGTTCAGAACCTGATAGACTCATGCTGGAGAAGTAAGACTGAACATCCTTAGTTTTGAGGGAAGTATCTCTGTGGGGAGAAAGGATGTTAGTCTGGTACCGTTGGGGGTTGATGGTTGGAAATTTTAGTTCCGCTGGGGATTGGATTTTCAGATTTTTAAGGCTCCACTGGGGATACTGAAACTTTAACTCTGAGGGGATTTGAGTTCTGGGAGGCCCTCTGGCTGGGGAGATCAGTTTTGAGAAAGCTTTCTATGCCGAGGATCCCGAAGTTTAACTCTGTTTAGGGAATTAAGTTCTGACTGAGGAACTTGGATTTCAAATCTGCTGGGGATTTCCTCTGAAAGGGCATCAAGATATCTATCTGCACCTTCAACCTATCAGTAATCATCTTTCTTGATTCATAAGGAAATGATGATGTTCAAATGCATATGCCTATTTAACAAAACATTGGACGTTTCTCAAATAAAACACAAGTGCAAAAGAAAAGAGAAAAGGAAGACAACACAAATTTCTGTAATTGGAAAAGTATTTGTATTAATTCTCTATGAGTATATTTGTACAAAGGAGACAGTCATCCTAGTAAGAGGATGTTGTCGTAACTATTGAAAAATTTATACAAAAGAAAGATGGCTATGTGAAACAATTCCATGGGATTCCATTCTGCTATAGCCTTCACAACTCTGAATATCTGTCGATTCAATGCTTCGTCTACCGATGACTGGATTGATCAGAAGCTTGGAGCTGGTTGATGAAGAGATTGTCCTTAAAGTGATCCGACGAGACATAGTCATACGCTTTAATTCCCTAACTTTTGCCTGAATCGCCCTTTCGGGTTTTCGATCCACCGGGAAACCCCTTTTTCCCCAAGCCGCCCTTTCGGGTTTTCAACTTGCCGGGTGTACAGATTTTTTTTGTTTTATCCCTAATTTTTGCCTGAACCGCCCTTTCGGGTTTTCGGTCCACCGGGATGCCCATTTTTGCCCAAGCCGCCCTTTCGGGTTTTCGACTTGTCGGGTTATTTTATGCGTAGTATCTTTGGACTATGTCTACATTCGTAGGGTGCGGCAAATCGTCGCCGTCCATGGTGGTCAGAATCATTGCACCACCAGAAAATATGCTCTTGATCACAAATGGTCCTTCGTATGTAGGAGTCCATTTGCCCCTGGGATCACTTTGCGGAAGGATAATCCGCTTGATTACGAGATCTCCGACTTGATATACTTGACGTCTGACTTTCTTGTTGAAAGCCTTGATCATCTGTTTTTGATACATTTGACCATGACAGACAGCAGCAAGTCGCTTCTCGTCGATCAAATTGAGTTGATCAAGTCGGGTCTGAATCCAATCATCTTCATTCAAACCTGCATCCTTCATAATCCTTAGAGAAGGAATCTGAACTTCCATGGGAAGGACAGCTTCCATGCCATATACCAAAGAAAATGGGGTTTCCCCGGTTGAAGTACGTGTCGTGGTACGGTATCCATGCAGAGCAAACGGTAACATCTCATGCCATTCCTTGTAAGTGACTGTCATTTTCTGAATGATCTTCTTAATGTTTTTGTTCGCAGCTTCAACAGCACCGTTCATCTTCGGCCGATAGGGAGATGAATTGTGATGATAAATCTTGAACTGTTCGCACAATGCGGTGATCATAGTATTATTTAGATTTGTACCGTTGTCTCTGATGATCCTGTCCGGAACACCATACCGGCATATGAGGTTTTGCTTGATGAAGCGGGCAACCACATTTTTAGTAACAGAGGCGAAGGAAGCTGCTTCGACCCATTTGGTGAAGTAGTCAATGGCAACCAGGATGAAGCGATGTCCGTTGGATGTCGTGGGCTTGATCTCTCCAATCATGTCAATGCCCCACATTGCAAATGGCCAAGGAGCTGTCAGCACGTTGAGAGGAACCGGAGGAATATGAATCTTGTCATCGTAGACTTAACATTTGTGGCAGGTACGGGAATGCTGATGGCAATCTGCTTCCATGGTAGACCAGTAATAGCCCGCCCTTAGGATCTTCTTAGCCATAGTATGCCCGCTCAAATGGGTGCCAAATGTACCGCTGTGCATCTCGGTCATGATTAACTCTGCTTCAGCTTTTTCTACACATCGGAGTAAAACACAATCATAGTTGCGCTTATAGAGGATGCCATTGCTCAGGAAGAACTTGGCAGCAAATTTCCTTAGGAACTTCTTGTCATTTACGGAAGCTCCTTCGGGATATTCTCTAGTCTGGAGATACCTTTTGATTTCGTGAAACCAGGGTTGTTCCACTACTTCTTCGGTATTAATCTCATGACAATGTGCAGGTTCATCCATTCGCTCGATGGTGATTTGGGGAGCCTCGTTATCCCAGTTGAGTTTAAACATGGAAGACATTGTTGCTAGAGCATCTGCTAGCTGATTCTCTTCTCGCGGGAAATGCTCGAAGGTAATTTGCTCGAAATGAGGCAACAATGTTAGAATATCTTCTTTGTATGGGATAAGATTAGGATGCTTGGTATCCCACTCTCCTTTGATTTGACTGATAACCAAAGCCGAGTCCCCAAATACGATCAAAGATTTGATCCCCAAGTCTATAGCAGCCTTGAGACCAAAGATGCAAGCTTCATATTCAGCCATGTTGTTTGTGCAGCTGAAGCAAAGTCGGGCCGTGAAAGGTGTGTGACAACCTTCCGGGGAAATGAGTACCACACTGATACCGTTTCCAAGTGCATTTGAAGCACCATCAAAGTACAGGGTCCATCGGGATCCCTTTTCAGGTCCGTCATACGGTCCGTTATCTTCAATGTTGTCCAAATTCATGATGTCCTCGTCTGGGAAGTCAAATCTCATGGATTGATAATCTTTGATAGCTTGATGAGCTAGATGATCAGCTAGTACACTCCCTTTTATAACTTTTTGAGTGGTGTACTGGATGTCATACTCAGTTAGGATCATTTGCCATCTAGCTATTCTTCCAGATAAAGCAGGCTTCTCGAAGATATACTTGATAGGATCCATTTTGGAAATCAACAAGGTGGTATGAGTCAGCATATACTGCCTTAGTCGGCGAGCAGCCCATACCAAAGCGCAGCAAGTTTTCTCGAGCAGTGAGTAGCGAGTCTCACAGTCGGTAAACTTTTTGCTAAGGTAATAAATAGCATGCTCTTTTCGACCAGACTCGTCATGCTGGCCCAAAACACACCCCATTGAATTATCCAAGACGGTCAGATACATGATCAATGGTCTTCCTTCGACGGGTGGCATCAGAATAGGAGGTTCTAGCAAATACTCCTTGATCTTATCAAAAGCGGCTTGGCAATCATCGTTCCATTCGACTACCTGATCTTTCTTTAATAATTTGAAAATTGGCTCACAAGTAGAAGTCAGATGAGAGATGAATCTGGCAATATAGTTTAAGCACTCTAAGAACCCTCTAACCTCCTTTTCAGTACGGGGAGCAGGCATCTCTTGTATTGCTTTTACTTTTGCTGGATCGACCTCAATGCCTTTGTTGCTGACAATAAACCCTAGAAGTTTACCAGACCTAACTCCAAAAGTACACTTACTTGGATTCAGCCTGAGTTTGTACTCTTTCAACCTGGCAAACAGCTTTTCCAGGTGTTCAAGGTGTTCCTCCTCTGTTTTTGATCGAGCTATCATGTCGTCTACGTAAACTTTGATCTCATGATGTATCATATCATGAAATAAAGCTACCATGGCGCGCTGATAAGTTGCCCCTGCGTTCTTCAGTCCGAACGGCATCACCTTGTAACAGAAAGTACCCCATTGTGTAACAAAGGTTGTTTTCTCCATGTCCTCGGGGGCCATTTTAATCTGGTTGTAGCCGAGAATCCATCCATGAAGGAAAACACTTTGTGCTGAGCTGTATTGTCGATCAAAATGTTGATATGGGGTAGTGGAAAATCATCTTTGGGGTTGGCCCTATTCAAATCCCGGTAATCCACACACATTCTGACCTTGCCATCTTTTTTAGGAACTGGCACGATGTTAGCAACCCATTGTGGATAGGATGTAACAGCCAGAAAACCAGCGTTGAATTGCTTCATCACTTCTGCTTTGATCTTCTCAGACATGTCGGGCCTCATTCGGCGGACTTTTTGCTTTATCGGTGGACAATCTTCTCTTGTAGGGAGACGGTGAACCACGATGTCTATGTCTAAACCCGGCATGTCTTCATAAGACCAGGCGAAGATTTCAACATATTCATTTAACAGCTGTATCAGGCGCTCCTTGACACTTGGTTCCAGATTGGCACCCACTTGTACTTCCTTCAGGTCTTCCTCTGTTCCTAAGTTAACAGTTTCCAACAACTCTTCGTGAGGCAAGATGGCCCTCTCCTCTTGCTGTAGAAGTCTGGCTAATTCCCCTAGTACTTCAAAACCTTTGTCATCTTCATACTCAGACTGATTGACCAGATCTTCAAAGTTATTGAAGGACATAGCAGAATAGTCACCCATAGAATCCAGGGTGGATGGGTACCTGCATTTGTGAGTGTGGGTGTGTGTAAGGGATAGCCATCCTTAAACAAAAAATGCAAAAGGAAAGAAAATGAACACAGCAGTTTATCAATGAAAAACGTCCAATGAATCATTAAACATGGCATATGGATATGAAGATAATCAAAACCCTTACAAATGAACCTACATGCTCCGGGCAAGGCATGAGGTGAAAAAGTAGTGTACGGATTGCTCAAAAGTAATTATTACAGACCACAGGAAATGTTTGACAGATAATTACTAATTAATAAAAGTAATAGGGACAAAGTCCTTTGCCTCCCAGTTGCGTAGTCCCCCTTCGATGGTTGGGTAGATCCAATCTTCAATGTTGGCCTCTTCGTCTTCACCTTACAAAGCATTGATCCCATAAGGAGAGATCTTGATGGGTGTTCTTTCAACCTTTGAGCGGCGCATAGCTTTCTGCCCCGCAGTAGTGAATCCTAAACCAAACTTGTCTGTTTTGTGGGGAATATCCGGCAACTGCCCCCATGTTGAACTCTTCCCTTCCTTCATTGCGGCCTTCGCGTCTTTTAGAGATGCCATCCTGGCCATCTGCTTTGGTACCTCAGCTACCACTTTTGCTACTGCCACCTTAGGAGAGACTTCCTCGAAGTGCTGGAATGGTGTCTCAATGAATTCACCCTCTACCTCTACATACCGAAAGGAGTTCAGGTGGCTGATCATATATTCCTCTTCACCATGCACGGTTATGATCTTTCCTTTGACAGGATATTTCAGCATTTGATGTAGGGAGGAGGAGACCGCCCCAGCATTGTATATCCATGGTCTTCCCAATAAGCAAGAGTATGACGGACGAATGTCCATCACATAGAAAGTTGAGGGGAACACTTTTGTGCCAACCTTAATGGAAATGTCTACCTCCCCGTGTACCATTCTCTTTGACCCATCAAATGCCCTTACAATGATATTACTTGGCCTTAACTCCAAGCCTTCACAGTCTAATCGGTCGAGAGCCTTCTTAGGCAGCATGTTCAGAGAAGAACCAGTGTCGACCAGAACGTGGGCCAGAGTAGTTCCTTGGCATTCTACTGACACATGTAAGGCGTCGTTGTGCTTTCTTCCTTTTGAGGTTAGGTCAGCATCAGAGAAACCTAAACCGTTGTCTACTGTAAGACTGGCTACACAGTCTTGGAATTGGTCGGCTGAAGTTTCCTGGGGTACATGGGCTGTCTTCAGGAACTTTATCAATGCCTTGGCGTGCGCCTCTGAACAAAGCAGCAATGCTAACATGGAGATCTTCGAGGGGGTTTTCCCCAGTTGCTCTACCACGTCATAATCACTTTTTTTAATTATCTTCAAGATCTCCTCCATCTCTTTCTTAGAGGTTTCCGGGATGACCAAAGGTTGAGCCATCGTCCTGACGAGCTCATCTTGGATCCCCTTCCCCTTATCAGCAGAAGTAGGAGGGACAACAACAAGAATAACAGCCTCTTCAATCAACGGGGTTTTTGCGGAAATTTTTATCGGTGCGGGAATAACTTTGGCAACAGATGAGGGTCCAAAGATTGCCTTTGGGGGGACAATCTCTGGAGAAAATATTCTCCCACTTCGGGTGATCTTGCTTGTACCAGCAATGTTTTCAATGCTGGCATCTTCTTCATCAGAGCTTCCTTCGGTTACTTCAACTTGTTTAACACCATGGTAGTAGATTTCTCCACCGTAATTCCATGGTATTGATTTTTCAGAAATGTAGGGGACAGGCCCTGGCATAGTTATCTTCAGAGGAACAGACTTTGTAGCGGATGTAATCCTAACAGGCTTTTTGACGGCCTTGGAAAGATTGGTGTAAATGGTGATTATTGAGACATCTTCGATAGGGGTTGGAATAGCAGGAACTTTTTCAAACAGAATTTGTTGACTGTCCATTAGGCCTTGGATGCCTTTCTTCAGCAATGGATAGTCGATTGGTAGAGAGTAACAACAATAGCAGTCTTCTTTGCATCCCGGGAAAATCCCAGCCTTTAACAGATTTAACTTGATGGTTAACAGCGGAGTCATCAGGTCATTGACATCAGAAACATACAGATCTTCCTCAATAGCATGGACATTTCGACCATGCTTCGGCATCGGAGCAGATATTACGTTTGGCTTCTCTGGAGCATCGAACTCAACCTCCTTCACCTCTATCAAGTCTTGAATTTTATGCTTAAGTGCCCAGCAATCGTTGGTGTCGTGTCCGACACTGTTAGAGTGATAGGCGCATTTAGCATTGGGATGATAGTGCGGAGAGGATGTGTTCACATTTGTTGGTGCCTCTTTGATAGTGGCGAGATTCAACTTCAACAGATGGGGAAGCACTTGCGCTGGCGTCATTTGATGCGGGTGAACTGCCGTTGTGGCCGTTCCACCCGTTGTTGATTTGGTCTGGACTGGTTATAACGAGGATGATCATTTGATGGATTTTGGATCATCACGGCCCCCACAGTCGGCCGATGCTCAGTCTTTCCCGCTCTTCTCTGAGAGTACACAACAGCCGTTTCCTTCTTCGCTGGAAACGATTTCTTAACAGTTGTAGATGCAGAGGCATCCTTCTGAATCTTCCCATTCTTGATACCGGCTTCTACCCGCTCGCCAGTCAGAATTAATTCAGTAAACCCTGCGGAAGAGCTACCGATCAGATGGTTAAAGAATGGACCAGACAGGGTCCCCAGGAACATATCAACAAGCTCTCTATCGGAAAGAGGTGGCTGCACTCTTCCGGCCAGATCGCGCCATTTCTGGGCATATTCCTTGAATCCCTCACCTGAGGCCATTCCCATACACTGTAGCTGAGTACGGGTTGGCGCCAAGTCAGAGTTATATTGATATTGGCGATAAAAAGCAGCTGCCAGATCCTCCCAACTATGTATCTCTGACCTTTCCAGCTTGTAAAACCAATCTAGCTGAGTGCCAGACAGGCTATCTTAAAAGAAGTGTACCCAAAGATTTCTGTCGGAAGTATGAGGTTGGATTCTTCGGACATATGACCTTAGGTGCATCTTCGGGCAAGACAACCCGTCATATCTTGCAAAAATTGGCACTTTAAACTTCGGGGGAATCACAATTCCAGCAATTAATCCCAAATCTTCGAAATCTAAGTCAGGAACTCTCTGCAGCTCCATAGCTGCCAACCTATCTTCAAAGTTTTTGTACTTATCATCGGAAGGCGGGTATTGTTTCTCCGAGTAGTATTCGTCTTCTTCAGCCTCTTCCTCTTCAGCTTCAGATTCATACGGTACCACATCCCCTTTCCCTTTACTGGTTCCCTCTTCAGATGTAGAGGGAAATTCAAGCACTCTTCTGGCTTCACCCTCAAACCTTCTTCCCAGGGTAGCCACCCCCACTCTTTTCTTCTTCTTTTTCACTTGCTCTTTGTTCCCAAGCAGGGCCTTTAGATCCTCCTGACCCTTTGCCAAGGTCATCAGGAGATGTTGAAACTGTGAGTTTTGAGACTGCAAGTCTTTGACCGTCTGTTTGAGATCCATCTTACTGAAATAAACAGCAGAAAGATAAGGAAACCTGGTGTGGAGACCTGCTTATGCACATGATGAATGATATGTTTATTTATGCAATGCATTCAAGGATTTAGAAATTCAAAATTGTTGCAGACAAAAAGAACACACGTCATATTAAGAAGAAATTTTGTCAGTACATAAATGCCCCATGGGCCAAATATTACAAAAACTTCTCAAGGTAAAAAGACGTTGCGCATCCTCTTTGGTGCGATGTAGGTGTTGAGGGCCTCTTCCTCGTGGAGTCGGCGGGTAAGCTCCAAAACCTTCTTCTCACTGGCGTAGAAGCTGGCTTCAAAAGTATTCTGTTCCTCCTTGAGTTGGATCCAACTCTTCTGCATCTCCTCCCATGATGTTGGCATGTCAGGGTACAGGATGGTGTAGGGAATCTCTCCTTCCTTAACGGGCTCTTTAATCACAGGGAGAACATGAGGGTAAGGCATCATTAGACTCTAGGCCCGGGTTCGTACCCACTTGAGATAAGGCTCAAGAGGGATGGAGTTCTTGTGCCCCAGTGTCTTGCTGTCTACCTTGTTAGGCATCCTCCAAGCTCTGATGAATCTTTGGCGAAGTCCTTGCGCATCGTTGTCGAAGTCAAAAACTAGGTCAGGAATCAGCATGTCATGAGGGCCATCCCTCCGTGCATATCCAAATTGTCTCAAAGCTAGACAAGGGTTGTAGGTAATGCCTCCTCTAATGCCAGGCAATGGAACATTAGGGAACTCTCCACAACGATCGATGATGATGACATTTTCTCTGGACAGAGAGCACCAATGTACATCAGAGTGAGTGAGGGTCATCAATCGTTGTGACCACCTTAAGCCTTGGTCATTCTTCAAAACAGATTGTGGAAGGTGCGAAATAAACCACCTTGTAAGGAGAGGAGTACAGCACATGAGAACACCCCTCTTTCTCATTGTTCGTGTGTAAAATGAGTGGAGGATATCCCCAAGCAATGTTGGTATGGGATTCCTGGATAGGAAGATCTTGACGGCGTTGACATCTATAAGCTGGTCAGGATTCGGGAACAGGACCAACCCATAAATGAGGAGTGCCACAATTTCTTCAAAGGCTTGTAGATCCAATGAATTCCAACACTCTTGTGCCTTCTCAAACAAGAATTTTGCCAAGAAGCCTTTGACACCGCTTCTAGTTTCCCAATGCCCCTTGATGTCAGATGGTTGCAAGTGTAGTGCTTAAACAACATCTTCAGGCTTTGGTTCTTTTTCCGTACCGTTGTAGGGTAGTTAATTAAGAATAGGAATTCTCAGGAGTTGAGAAAATTCCTCCAAAGTGGGCACCAATTGGTAGTCGGGGAATGTGAAACAGTGGTGAAGGGGGTCAAAGAACTGGAACAACACCTTCACCATGTCTTCTTCAATGTTGGTGTTGACTAGGCTGGGCAGTCTACCATGTCTTTCACTGAAGGGAGAGCTTTCCGGAATTCTGGATGTGAGCTCCCTGAGTTGAGGAGGGATTCTCACAAGGTTGACTTGGATAGTTTTCCTGCGAAGAATTTCCATGACCTACAAAACAAGAACAAAGATGAAGATCCAAACCCTTGAAATGGTTAGTGTATGCATATGATGTTTTATGATGTTCATGATGTATGCATAAACATATGTACAAGCAATTCACACAAAACCCTAGTTTCAGGCTTGCATGGGTTTCATAGGTAAGTACCCTCTTGAGTGAAGTTGGCTTAAAAACCTGTCCTATAAATAGTAACCGGGTTCTAAGGAGCTCAATATCATTGGATTGTTTTCCATGTTCATTGTTTTGGTTTAGCCACTTAACTAGCGACCAAAATATTCCAAGAAAACAACCCTCAATGAGTGTAGTATCGAGTATCTACCAACTTCGGACTGCACCAAAGTCGGTCATCTCACTACCCCTAATAAAAGGCCAAGATGGTCAAGTAAGGTTCTAGGTCATTAGTGCTTAGTGACATCACTCAGCGGCCCCGTACTCTCCTTGATTGAACTCAAGCGTTACCGGTACTCACAAATATGTCGCACTAATATAGCTATTGCTTCAACCGTGTCGGTATACCCCGCACAGTTTCCACAACGTATTTGCTATCTATAAATGTTTCCCCAAATCCGGGTGTAGGATTTCAAGCCCAAACAAGAGAACCAAAATGTAAAGCAATCAAAGCAAACAATTAGTCAGGCAAAAGGGTGATTTAGGCCCTAAGGTTACTCCACTTCGTTCATCATCCCCAGCAGAGTCGCCAGTTCTGTGATATGGTGGGAGAACTGACTTGAGGTTTTGCGTTTGTTTTCGCAAATGTTTCGGTTTAGCAAGAGTCGCCACCGACTTTTCATTTTATCCTAAGGAAAGGTTAAAAAGCACAGCAAAAACCTTTGAGATGTTTTCTTGGGTTCGGGGAGTAGATTATAGAAAGGGAAGGTATTAGCACCCTTTCTATCCATGGTTGTCCATGGGCTCTTAGTTACTTGCTTAGATCACTTGCCTTGCATTTTCAATTGTTTGAAATGGTGCTTTATGTGTGGGTTTGAAAATGTTTTGAAAAAGATGCCTTGTCTAGGCAACCCTTGTAACAATTCTTTACTCGAATGTTTTACAAAAGGAGTTTGTCTTTTTGAAAAGATGTTTCAAAGTTTTGAAAGTTGTTTTGAAAGTTTGTGTTTGTGAAGTGTGTTTTGAAAAATGGCAAGGATTGTTTTGCAAGATTGGTCAAGTAACCAAGAGCTATCTATCCTAAATTTCTCAAAGACCTTTCTTATGTTTTAACCCTTTTAACAGTATTGTTCCACCATTGCATTTGGTGGACAATCTTGTGTTAGGATGTTAACGCGACGGGCGCGGGTCATCGTTTAGACCATGATTGCAATGGTGCCAAGTGTCTTTGGCAATTTGTCCTTTAAGGGACTTGATCATTTTTAGGCAACTTTCGAAAGCGTCATCGAGGGACTATGATCATTTGAATTGTTTTGTTTTGCCAAAGACACCCAACATGCAACATGGCCCATTATTGAAGGCAACAAGTGGAGTAACCCTAGGGGTGCAAGTGTGATTGGTGTTGTCCATTTTCATGCTTTTTTTTGTCTTTTGTTTAGTCAAGCTATTTGTTATTTGATTTTTGCATACGAACCCTAGGTCTATCATGGCATATTTAGAAAGCTTTAAAGTGCGGAATTTAAAGTCCTAAATTATTACAACATAATTATGGGGATGGGGGTAAAAATGTTCAAATGGGGATATTTAGCAAGAAATTTAAATCTAAACTATTACAATCCAAATTGAATATACAAGTTATTTAATTGTACAATAAGTAAATAAATACAATAAATATGCAAAATGCACAAAAATGGTTTTATATATATGTAAAAGTATTTTTTATGTGACATATAAACAAAAAATAAAAAGGATTAATTTTGGATATTTTTCATGGTTTAGGGCAAAACCCTAATTTTGCAAATAAATAGTATTTATTATTTATATTATATACAATATTTATTAATTATATACAAAAAATAAATAAAAGGGAAGTATATTGCAAAAAAAGTAATTTTTGAAGTTAAATATTAATAAAAATAAAAATATATTATTTTTATGTTTTTATCCTAAATATTCTAATAAATATATAAGTATTTATATTATATATTAACTATACTAAATATATACAAAAAATAAAATATTTATTATTTATCAAAAAGTGTATTTTAAGAAAATGTTTTCAAAAGATAAAATAAAATAAAATCAGAAAATAAAATGTATTTTGTGTTATTTTTTAGTATTTTAAATAAAAGTATATATGTTATTTTATATGTATAAGTTCAAATAAAATCCAAATAAAATGCAAAAATGGGTGGAAAAATGTTTTTTAATATTTTTTATATTTTGACAAAAAATAATAAGTCAGAGGAAAAAATAAAAAGTCAAAAATGATTAAAAAATCACACAATGGGCCAAGGGGTGTAAGTGGAAAATGAGGGTGCAAACAGAAAAACAAATCAGGCCCAGCCCAAAGGGGCTTGTCTTCAACCTCCAGCCATTCAAACAGAAGCAAAACGCGCGTTTTCTCTTATCAAGCACAGATCCTGATTCTTTGACTTTCAACAAAAACTTACAACATCAATGTTATAGAGCATCATGTCACGATTCTAAACATATAAATAAGTTGTTCTAACTCTCAGAAATGAGAGAGAATTTCTCCTCCCCCAATTCCTGACCTAGCTTTTTTCAAATGTTCATGTCCAAAATTCGTGCAGCACACACAATATAAATGAGAAGTAAGGATATGGATAGCTTCAGGGCCATGAGTAGGACATACTTTCTTCACAAACTTAAGCCTAAATATGCTTGGATAGAGAGATGGAAGTTCAAACTTTTACCTATTTAGCTTGAGTTGTGTACAACAATGGGGGCACTTTCAATGGAATTTGAGGATTTGTACAGCTTGCCTGAGGTCCAAGGATACTTCCTCTATGCTTGGTGTGCCTTGAATCCTTCTGAATCAATCTATGGAAGTCAACCTGCAAGAGAGAAAAGTGAAAATGGCACACTTGGCTATGGCTGTTACAGCTTGTATCTAAGGCTTGGGACAACTTCAATGGATGGTAGGGAATGTATTTGAACTGGTTTGGATGAAAACGCATGATGGAATGATGCTGGCAAAGTCAATCTGCAACAGGGACTCTGTTTTGCAGAAAAAATGTGCTTTGATGGATGATGAGGTATTGAGGGTCAAGGGCTCGTGTTCTAGGTCAGTTATGGAGTATCAAATGTGTTCACAAAGTTTGCTTGAGTTGGTTCTTGCAGGAATGTGTGTTGTTGTTCAAAATGCAAGTTTTCTTCTCCTTTAAGCAAAAGTTGTCAAGTTGAGTTATAGGCTCATCCAGGCCCCTCAAGCATGCTGCATTCTTCCTTCTTGATCAGTGGGATATGTCCATAATCTTGTGCCCAAAAGATCTGGCATGTACCTCTTTGATTTGCTTTTTGACATAAAGTGTATCTTTACAAGAATGGCTAAAATGCTTTTTCCAAATATGGCTTAATCTTGCAAGTAATGGTTAAACACACAAAATAAGGCTTGAACACAAAGGATTGGCATTAAATTATTGAGTGTGGATGAGATAAAAGGCCTGTAACCTAGCTTGTGCAAGCTGACTTGAAAATGCAAAGTGTTATGAACATGTATTTGGCCATGAACAAAGTGACTTTTGCCCATCTTTACAAATTCGATTCTCCCTAACCACAAGGGTGTTTGAGAAGTTCTTGGATAATTTGGAAAGCTTGGAATGTGTACTACAATCCATCTTTGTAATGCAAGTTGAAATTCCAAGTGGAAGCATGTGAAAAGTGGTCATGAAGTTAGGCAAAAATTCTGCCTAAAATAGGTCAAAAAATTTCTAAGTTAAGAATGTTTTGCACCTCTATTCCAAAAATTATAACTTGAGCTACAAGCTTCTTTTGAGAAAACTTTGTGAATCAAAGTTGTTGATTTTGCAATGGACTACAACTTTCATGTTTTGAGTTTTGCTTGAATAAAATTATATCTTGATGAAAAAATGGGACAAAGTTAGGAAAAAATTAGAAAATTTCATAACTTAGAAAATTTCTAAGTTATGAAATTTCTTCATTTCAAACCCTAATTTGTAATTTTTGGTTTCTTGATGAATAAGTTTCATAATTTGACATGTCTTGATGAAAAATAAATCTTGGCACTTGATTTTGACCAAAAAGTCAAAGTTTGACTTTTCAGTATACAGTCAAATTTTGCTCAATTGACTGGAAAATTCATCTGTCAATCTCGTGCATTTGGGATCTTTTGAACTTGTTGAATGTGTCAAGACCATGCCATTGAATCCTTGAGTCCATATGTGAGCTTGGTTTGCCATTTGCTAGGTCAAACAGTCAAAAATTGCCTTTGTGCAGTCAAAACCCTAAAAATGACCATTTTTCCCTTTTGGTGATCTGATCAAATTTCTTGTGGAATTGTGATCCAAAATTGACCAAATGGTTCATATGAGTTCATAATGTTGATGTGGGTCAAAAATCATGAGGTTTGCTGTCAATTGGCCATAGTTGACTTTTTCCCCAATACAGTTGATTTCTAGGTCAACTGTCAAATTGACTGGGAAAAGATTGGAATCAAGGCTTGAGACTTGGTATGGATAAACTTATGAGTCCAACATGAAGCATGAAAGTCATCTTGGGCATTTTAGGTCAAAACATCTTTGTGCAAACTCAAACCCTAATTTGGGTCAACAGTGCAAGGAGGAGTCTTGAGCAGAGCAAACCCTAACTTGATCTTGAGCTCCAAGGGTCTTGTGGTGAGAAAATATTGATGAAATGGGAGGGAAAATTTTGGGGTACAACACATATCAACTACTATTATTGTTCTCACTCCAGCTGTCGCCCCTGCCGATAAGTCATTTGGGATTCGCGGCAAAGAAGTTATAGGTGAGCCTGCCTGGATGGAGGCACCTAGAAAGATTGTTGTGGAAGCCTTTACGCAAGAGATAGAGGAAATTTTGAAAATAATCAAAAAGAGTGACTACAATGTGGTCGAACAGTTCGGGCAGGCCCCCTCAAATTTATCCATGTTATCCTTGTTGTTGTGCTCTGAGGCTCATGCGAAGGCTTTGATTGTATTCCTAGAAACTGCGCATGTGCCACAAGAGACTTCGGCTGGTCAATTCAAAGATTGTGTGGCTAGCCTGACTGCCAACAATGGGTTAGGTTTCTCAGATGTCGACTTAACACCGAAGGGAAGAAAGCATAATGATGCTCTGCATGTCTCGATTGAGTGCAGAGGCACCACTATGGGTCATGTGCTGGTGGACACCGGGTCTTCACTGAATGTCCTACCTAAGAAGGCTCTCGACCGACTAGATTGTGAAGGATTGACTCTAAAGCCTAGTAACATTGTGGTAAGGGATTTTGACGGGTCGAAAAGAATGGTGCATGGGGAAGTGAACATCCATGTCAAAATAGGCTCTCAGACTTTTGAGTCCACCTTCTACGTGATGGATATCAGGCCGTCATACCCCTGTTTGTTAGGTCGTCCTTGGATCCACGAAGTTGGGGCTGTTACTTCCACACTTCACCAAATGCTGAAGTATCCGGTGAAAGGAAAGATTGTCACAGTACATGGTGAGGAAGAATACATGGTGAGCCATCTCAATTCCTTCCGCTACATGGATATGGACAGAGAATTTATAGAGACTCCTTGTCAAAACTTTGAAGAGGTCCCCCAGATTTTGGCGTCAACCGAGACCACCACCAATACCAGATCTCCTTTGAAGATGGCTTCTCTCAGGGATGCAAGAGCAATAGTTGAAGAAGGTAAAGATACCAATTGGGGACAGCTTCCTGAGTTTATTCACAAAATTGACAAGTTCGGCTTGGGCTTTACTTCAGGAGCTCAGAGGGTTGTTCGACGCGCTCGAGTTGGAGGACTTCCCCTATGCATCAGCAATCGAGAGGTCAATGCTATTGAAGATAGTGAAGAAGACTCTCATTTTGACAGCTGGATTTACCCGACTACCAACGGTGGACCGAGTAATTAGACGACCAGAGATTTCATGCCAGTTTCTTTTGTTCCACAATAATTTGTCTTATTTGTTTTTTTAAATTTGTAATGAACAATTTAAACTTTATAGCCTTGTGTCTTACCCGAGGCACGATGGATCTATCTGTGAGGGTTATTATGTGTCATCTCATATATCATTAATGAAACATTGGACTTTCTTTGCATACAAATTTTGCACTCTCTGTTTTTCATTTTTGTCTTTTCTTTATCAATACAGCTATGCTCTTACACACACTCACATATCAAACTGTAGATCCATATCCACTATGGATCCCATTGACAACAATCATGCTATTGCCAGTTATGACTTCGAAAATCCGATCAACCAAGCCGAGGATGAAGATGAGGATGATTGTGAGGTATCTGGAGAGCTTGCTAGACTGCTACAGCAGGAAGAGAGGGCTATACAGCCTCATGAAGAGCCAGTCGAGACAATGAAATTGGGTACAAAAATAGACAAAAAAGAGGTTAAAATAGGTGCAAATCTGGATCTTAGCGTCAAACAGAGGTTGATACAAATGTTGCACGACTACATTGAGGTATTCGCCTGGTCCTATGAAGACATGCCTGGTTTGGACACTGATATTGTGGTACATCACCTGTCGACTAAGGAAAACCGCCCGCCAATTAAACAGAAGGTCCGCCGTATGCGCCCTGAAATGTCAGAGAAAATTAAGGCAGAGGTTATGAAGCAGTTCAACGTGAGATTCTTAGTTGTCACCTCCTATCCGCAGTGGGTTGCTAACGTCGTTCCGGTGCCTAAGAAGGACGGCAAGGTACGGATGTGTGTGGATTACAGAGATCTGAACAGGGAAAGCCCCAAGGATGATTTCCCGCTTCCTCACATTGACGTTCTGGTCAACAACACCACGCAGCATAAAATCTTTTCCTTCATGGACGGTTTCTTTGGCTACAACCAGATCAAGATGGCTCCCGAAGACATGGAAAATACATCTTTTGTTACGCAGTGGGGAACTTTCTGCTACAAGGTGATGCCTTTTGGGTTGAAGAATGTCGGGGCAACTTATCAATGTGCCATGGTAGCTTTATTTCATGACATGATACATCATGAGATAGAGGTCTACGTAGACGATATGATAGCCAGATCGCAAACGGAAGAAGAGCACCTTGATCACTTACAGAAACTGTTTGAGAGGCTGAAGAAGTATAAGTTGAGATTGAATCCAAACAAGTGCACATTCGGAGTCTGGTCTGGTAAGCTCCTAGGTTTCATCGTCAACAACAAAGGTATTCAAGTAGATCCTGCAAAGGTAAAAGCTATACAAGAAATGCCAGCTCCCCGCACAGAGAAGGAAGTTAGAGGTTTCTTAGGACGCCTGAATTATATCGCCATATTCATTTCGCATTTGACTTCTACTTATGAGCCAATCTTCAAGCTTCTGAAGAAAGATCAAGTGGTAAAGTGGAATGATGAATACTAGACCGCTTTTGAAAGAATCAAGGAATACCTACAAGAACCACCAATTTTGATGCCTCCAGTTGAAGGGAGACCTTTGATATTATACCTGACAGTATTAGATAATTCAATGGGGTGTGTGCTGGGGCAGCATGACGAGTCTGGTAGAAAAGAGCACGCAATATACTACCTTAGCAAAAAGTTTACCGACTGTGAGACACGGTACTCGCTGCTCAAGAAAACTTGCTGCGCTTTGGCATGGGCTGCTCGCCGACTGAGACAATATATGCTGACTCACACTACCTTGTTGATATCTAAGATGGATCTGATTAAGTACATGTTTAAGAAGCCTGCTCTTTCTGGAAGAATAGCGAGATGGCAGATGATCCTGACAGAATATGACATACAGTATACTACCCAAAAAGCTATAAAAGGTAGTGTAGTAGATGACCATCTTGCTCACCAAGCTGTGGAAGACTATCAGTCCATGAAGTTCGAATTCCCGGGTGAAGACATCATGACATTAGACTACTATGAAGAAATCGGGCCATATGACAGACCTGAACAAGGATCCCGATGGACCCTATTCTTTGATGGAGCATCCAATACACTGGGCAATGGTATCGGTGTTGTACTCATATCTCCAGAGGGATGTCATACTCCCTTTACTGCCAGACTTTGCTTCAACTGTACAAATAACATGGCAGAATACGAAGCATGCATCTTTGGACTCAAAACTGCTATAGACTTGGGGATCAAATCCTTGGATGTATTTGGAGATTCAACTTTGGTCATCAGTCAAGTCAAAGTGGAATGGGACACCAAACACCCCAACCTTATCCCTAACAAAGAACATGTGTTGACATTGCTGCCGCATTTTGAGGAGATTACCTTCAAGCATTTCCCGTGAGAAGAAAATCAGCTAGCAGACACACTAGCTACGATGTCATCTATGTTTAAACTTAATTGGGATAACGAGGCTCCTCAAATCACCATTGAGCGGATGGATGAACCAGCCTATTGTCACGAGATCGGTACTGAAGAAATAGTGGATCGACCTTGGTTCCATGAAGTTAAAAGATATCTCGAGTCTCAGGAATATCCAGAAGGAGCTTCACTAAATGACAAAAGGTTCCTAAGAAGATTCTCAGCTAAGTTCTTCCTTAGTAGCAGAATTTTGTACAAACGCAGTCATGACTCTGTTTTACTTCGGTGCGTAGACAAGGTTGAAGCTGAAAGGATCATGGTTGAGTTACACCAAGGAACTTTTGGTAGCCATTCCAGTGGGCATACAATGGCAAAAAGGATCCTTCGGGCAGGCTATTATTGGTCTACCATAGAGGCAGACTGCTATCAACACACTCGGGCTTGCCATAAGTGTCAAACTTATGCTGATAAAGTACACGTACCTCTGATTCCTCTGAACGTCTTGACGGCTCCTTGGCCCTTTGCTATGTGGGGAATTGATATGATTGGGGAAATCAAGCCAACAGCCTCCAATGGACACCGCTTCATCTTGGTGGCCATCGACTACTTTATAAAGTGGGTTGAGGTGGCTTCTTTCACTTCTGTTACCAAGAATGTTGTCGCCCGGTTCATCAAACAGAATCTCATCTGTCGGTACGGTATCCTAGAGAGGATCGTTATTGACAATGGTACAAATCTCAACAATACAGTGATCGTCGAGCTCTGTAAACAATTCAAGATACAACATCACAACTCTTCTCCCTATCGGCCGAAGATGAATGGCGATGTCGAAGCAGCTAACAAAAACATCAAGAAGATTGTACAGAAGATGACGGTGACATACAAAGACTAGCATGAGATGTTACCATTCGCTCTTCATGGGTACCGTACCTCAACACGGACATCAACCGGGGAAATACCCTACTCTCTGGTATATGGCATGGAGGCAGTCCTACCCATTGAGGTTCAGATTCCCTCCCTAAGGATTATGAGAGATGTAGGCCTAAACAAAGACGATTGGGTCCAAACCCGACTTGATCAGTTAAATTTAATCGATGAAAACAGACTTACTGCTATCTGCCATGGTCAAATGTATCAAAAGCGGATGATTAAGGCTTTTAACAAGAAAGTCAGGCGTCAAGAATATCGAGTCGGAAATCTAGTGATCAAGCGCATCATATTGCCGTAAGGTGACCCCAGGGGCAAATGGACTCCCACATACGAATGGCCATTTGTGGTTAAAAACATTTTCTCAGGTGGAGCCATGATTCTGACCACCATGGACGGTGATGACCTTCCTCATCCTGTCAATGCAGACATAGTGAAAAGATACTACGTATAATAAAAGACCCGCTAGGTTGACTGGCCTAGGAAAAAATAAGGGCTTCCCGGCGAACCAAAAGGATTCAGGCAAAAATAAGGGATGAAAATAAAAAACTTGTACACCCGGCAAGTTGAAAACCTGAAAAGACAACTTGGTCAAAAAAGGGTATCCCGGTGGGCCGAAAACCCGAAAGGGCGGTCCAGGAAAAAGTTAAGGATGAAAAGCATATCACCATGTCCCATTGGATCACCCTGCAATCTGACCTCAATATCAACTATCAAGCTCAAATGGCATCCCTCATTCTAATCAGCTTCAGACAAGCAACAAAGTGAGGAGACGCTCGAAGACATAGTGGCAATAGCGGATTTAAAACCCAATGGGATTATTACACATAGCTGTTTTCTTTCTGTTGTACACAAAATTGTATGCCCTCCATTTTTATAGCGACACTCTCTTACTAGAGCGTCAGCTTCCTTGTACAAAAGCGCCCGTTATAGGCCAACTTCAAAATTAGTACAAGACATTTTTACAAAACTATTTGTTTTCCTTTTTTTATTTTATTTTTGCAAGAACGTCCAATGATTTATTCTTGACATATGCATTTGAATATGATTTCTATCACAAATATTTGCATAAAGAAACCAAAGACAATTGCTCATAACTTAAGAAACAGGAACAAAATCGACAATTACCATGTCCAGCAGGTACCAAGGCAGAGACAACTTTGGAGCACGATCGTCAATACATGTGATCTTGTAACATCTATACTCCCCTCCTTCTAGCGCCAGAGCAGAAGTAATCAAAGTATGAGTAACATTTCTCTCAACGGGAAGTGATCTCCCTAGCCAGGATCCTCCAGAAACCTGACACCTATGTTCCCCAGTCGGATTTTATAATCACGAGTGGACCATCACAAATTTCTGATTCCCCAAGCAGAGTTTATTTCTCTGGATACAGAAGCTCAACCCTCGACAAAGCCCATTACTTTAGCTATCGGAAATTCACCTTTCAAGTGGTTCCCCGCAGAGTTATTTTCAAGCAGAGTCTCTCCCTGACAGAACATCCGTAAACAAGGAGCGGATCCCCGACATAATCACTTCCATTCATCATCCCCAGCGGAAGTACAAGAGACACGGTTCTCTACAACAGTCAGGAATTTCATTTCTCTCCAGCAGCAGTCAGGGATTTATTTTCCCTGACTCAGATATGTCACAACTACCATGTTCATACATCATGACATGCGCATACATATCACATACGGCATAATCTCGCTTATTTTGAGAACATCATCTCACAATGCATTTCATGCATCACATATAACTAACCCTGTTATCTTTTCAGGAAAGACAGTTATCACCAACAATACCAGCAGTTATACATGTCATATCTACAGGCAGCCAAGGAAAAATCAGTTCCCAAAACCAAACAGGTCAACTAATCTACACGATCAAATGAAGTAACCCTACTATCCAGGTTCCTTCTCACAGCCCTACTACCCAGGCTTTCATTTTGAAGTAACCCTACTATCCAGGTTCCTTCTCACAGCCCTACTACCCATGCTTTCATTTCGAAGTAACCCTACTATCCAGGTTCCTTCTCACAGCCCTACTACCCAGGATTTCATTTCGAAGTAACCCTACTATCCATGTTCCTTTTCACATCCCTACTACCCAGGCTTTCATTTCGAAGTAACCCTACTATCCAGGTTCCTTCTCACATCCCTACTACCCAGGATTTCATTTCGAAGTAACCCTACTATCCAGGTTCCTTATCACAACGCTACTACCCAGGCTTTCATTTCGAATTAACCCTACTATCCAGGTTCCTTCTCACAACCCTACTACCCAGGCTTTCATTTCGAAGTAACCCTACTATCCAGGTTCCTTCTCACAGCCCTACTACACAGGCTTTCATTTCGAAGTAACCCTACTATCCAGGTTCCTTCTCACATCCCTACTACCCAAGCTTTCATTTCGAAGTAACCCTACTATCCAGGTTCCTTCTCACAGCCCTACTACCCAGGCTTTCATTTCGGAGTAACCCTACTATCCAGGTTTCTTCTCCTTTATATCCATACAATAATTTACAACACTGTAAGGCCTGGACCCGATCAAATACGGTCAATTTCACATTTCCCCAGCCAGTTGCTGTACAGCCTGGACCTTGACCAGGTATACAGTCTACTTTCACCTCTTTAAATTAAGAGTTAATTCCCCAGTAGAGTAATGAACAACCAAAAGCTCTTAGACTTTACTTCCCAATGCATAAATCAACATTCCCCGGCAAAAGGTACAGGAATTTCCACCCAGGAACTTCTTATGCAACCAATCTTTTCTGGATGGCATCTTTAAGCCCATCTCCTATGGTTTATCGTCGCCTTCCAAAGGGCATCTGTAAGCCCATTCCCGACATTACCAATCAGTATTACTTCATACGAGTGCAAATTTCTGGGCACTCTAGTGTTCAATCATCTTTCGCCTTCAGATCACGAAAGACAGATCAACCAATCTACATCCTCAGGCTTAAGAAGATTGAACAGAGGTAACTGTTGTACCCCAAAATTTGACCTCCCATTTCACGAGGGATTCATCCTGGACTCTCAGTTTTTCCTCTATCAAGCTCCAAGTCTTGGATCATCATTTTTCAAGGAAATCATCCATAAGGGCAAAATGGTCAAAAGTATACTGAAAAAGTCAAGCTTTGACTTTTAAAATCCAAATCAAGTTCAAATAATCACGTTTCATTAAGGCATAGATTTGGTTCATCAAAAATCAGAAGTCAGAAGTTACTTTGAAAAGATCAAAAAATAAAATTTTCTAAACATTTAGAAAAAAAAATCTAAGTGTCTAGAGAATGTGATACTTCAAAACTTCTGAGCCAGCCTCTATGTAAGTGATGTCAGAAGTTACAAACACGGTCAGAACATAACGTTTCAATCAGAACATGCAGAAGCGTTACTCTTTGGTCAGAACATACCATTTCAATTAGAACGTGCAGAAGCATTGCTCTTTGGTCAGAACATGATGCTTCAGTCAGAACATGATTCTTCAGCATATAGAGGCTATGTTCAACGCTCTGGTCAGAAGACGCCCCTTCAGCGTTTGGAGGTTACGTTTCTAATTTTCTACAATCAGAACATCACCAAACCCCAAACCTTAACCTGCTGCCCTGCTATGGCACAATCCTGCAACCAGTTGTCACAACACTCCAAGGTACTGCTGATCCAGTCCACGCATGCGTTTTTCTTGCACCAAATTAGCCTACGAAAACTGTGATCTAAAAAACAAAGGGACAGTATGCCAAAAAAAATTTAAAAACCCATTTGTTTTCCCCCCAAAACCACAGCAAATCCATCTATAAATAGTTTGTTCCATCACACGTTGAAAGGGTTGGTTTTTGGAGAGAGAGAATCACCCAAAGAAAGAAAAAGGCCTTGAATCTTTGCAAAATTCCAAGAATCCAAAAAGTTGTAAACACCAAAATACCAAAACCTTAGCATTTGATTCTAGCATCAAAACTCCATTGTTCTTTGACTAAAACCATCCCCACGGTTGTTGATTCATATACTAGAAGCTATTTCAAATTCTGCATTCATATTGCCATACACTCTCCACACACCTCCACCTCAAAGAAGCCAGAGTATCACCCCTTGGCTGTTCCAGAAGATAAAAACCTCCATCGTGTTGAGTACATGAAGAAGTTGCGCAGAACATCACCAGAGTCCAAGACCAACCTCCAGTTTACAGAATCTTTTCCAGCTGCAAGGTAAGCTTCTGCTGACTCTTATCACGTTTCTTAATCATTATCAGATTTGCATGTTCAAAAAATACAATGTAGATATCATGCTTCTGACGTTATACATATTCTGAGGTTTCACGTATTTGTTTGCCTAAGTATGAAATAAATCAGTTTCAGAACTTCTGAAAGAAATTAGAACTCAGAATTAGGATTAGCAGATTCACACTTGCCTCTGATTTATGTTTCTGATATTTCTTGTTTCCGAAATGCTATGAAACCTGCCATAACTGTCATATGCACATCTTCTGTTTTGTGGAGAAATGACTAAAACGCAGATGTTCTGACTACCATGAAAAAAGAGACTAAGTTCTTCCAATGATGTCAGAACCTCTGAGATCTACTTTGTTGCTGGTGGTCTCAGAACTTCTGAAACCTACTCTGTTTCCGGTGGTATCAAAACTTCTGAAAACTAATGTGCTCCCAGTGGACTCAGAACTTCTGACTCTATTATGTTTTTTTTACTAACAGGAATTCTATTTTGCAGTGTGCCAAAGTCAGAACTTCTGACCTCCCTTAATCAGCAACACGCTGGTTCTAGTTTTACTTTTTTCTCTCTATCTTTGCTATCACTTTCTATTTCATTAATCAACACCACCAAAAATATTTTTTCCATGCTTTGCTTTATTTCTTAAAACAAAAGGCCAAAAAATAATTTTTTTTAAGCAAACTTATTTCTTTTCTTAAATAAATAAGTAATTTCGTTTCTTGCACATTCTGATCCATTCGATATGGTTATAATAATAACTTCGGATTTAATCTTACTTGCAATCCCCATTCATAAATATGTACCCCCGTCCCCCTAAAGCGATGTAATAGCTTATATTTTATTTTTTCGCATTTTATTCGCTTTTCATATATTGCTAGTAAATAGGATGTATGGCAAGACATGAAAACAACAAAATAGACAACCCTAATCAAGGTTAAAATGCATGCAATCAAACACACTATTCACACATGCACCCTTAGAGTAATCCCATTTCGTTGTCTATCGAAAAAATAGTCATGTCCCTCGAACATGGGCGTTTTAGCAAAGACCCTCGATAAAAGATCGTAGTCCCTCGATGTTGCCTTCGGTAAACGATCTAGTCCCTAAAATAACATTGCTAAAATGTTCCATGAGTTGCCTTCTATGACTATACAAACATCCATACACCCGTCCAATCATATAACAACATATAATCCAATCATGAACAAAATAAAAATTTCACATCTAATCCCATAAACCAATTATCATGAACCCAATTATAGAGTCAGAAACCCACCCTTACCTTGGATTGAAGGTCGCTATATAACTTCCGGTTGAATTCCTGTTCTGCCGTTTTTCCTCTTTTCTAATAGCTTCACGTTCTTCTTTCCAACCCTTATTCTTCTTACTGCTTCTTCTTTTCTATTCTTTTTAACAATAATAAAATAACCTATTATTCTCTTTATTCCTTAATGGGCTCAAAACTAATACACCCCCTCATTACTACTTCTATTCCTTAAAAACAAGCTCACATCAAATAATATTATACTTCTAATATTATTTCACCACTTAATAAAATAATTAAATCCAATTAATCACAACACATCTTCACAATTATTCTAAATATAATTTAATTAAATAATTAATTAAATTACGGGCGTTACACGTAGCGCGAACATGATTTCTCTGTTGCGATTTCTGCACTACACCAGTCCCAAATTCACACAATTTCATCATGTTACAGGTCACAAATCCTCATAGATTCACTTGGTTTCATCAAATAACAACAATACAAATTATCATACATCATATGAATCAATTCTTTGCAAGAAAACATCATAATTTCACCGATTTTCATCAAAACATCACATTGACATCATCATCCCAAAACCCCAACACAACCTACAATTATCTAAACCTTAAATCAATTATAATAACAACGATAAAACCCCTTACCTTAAATTCTAGCTTTGATTCCTGATCCAAGTTCTATGGATGATTCTCTTCTCTTCTCTTTGTGCCATAACTCTTCACTGTCCTCTTCCCAATTTTCACGATTGCATAAAAATGAGACTATTTTCTCCTTATTCCTTGTTTAACTCTTGAACCCTTTCTATGGTCTTCCCATATTACCATCACTTACACCATAATATTACCACTGTGTCCTCATAGCCTCTATCTATTATTATTATTTTATTTAACTAATTAAAATAATCCTAATAAATATTTCAATTATCTAAAATTATCCAAATTATTCTAAAATAATTTGTAACTTCTTAATTCCTACTACCCCATCATACATCACACAAACATCATATCAAGCATCATGATCATCAATACATCATATAAATATCATAAAACTCATCATAAATTAATCAAATAATTAAATAAATAATTTAATTATTTTAGGGTGTTACACCTAACGAGGGATCCAAAATTTTGCCTATAAATAGAGGCTTTTAGTTCATTGAAAAGGGGATTTTGGTGGAGTAAGGTAATAAAAAATTGGAGTATGTCCACCTTGGTGTATAATAGGAGAATAAGAGAGAGAGCTTGAAGGCGGAAACACTGCTTAAGTGACAGTGCATATAAACTTCCAAGATCAACTTCCCGGGATTACTGACATCTACGATGAGTAAGCGTAATTAAAATCTCTTTGTTGGGGGTTATATGTAGTCATTATATTCATGTAATAAATAGGCCATGGAGTTCTATGTAATTCTACCCATGCCTTAATATTAATGACTATTTAATGTTAATGCATGTTTTAGATTTGCTACCTAAAACTTGATTTTATGGTGTGACATGGCGTCGAAAGGTGCTTGTAATTACTAGATCCAAGACAATAATTTATTGGATGCTAATTCCTAGAGATATGATTAGGTTCTACCTGCATGTATTGTAGTATGATTGTTTGGAGTCTTGTTGCTTTATAACTGTTAAAACTTAATGCTTTATATTGGTTAAAGGATGATATATGATTTATAAGATGATGCATTGATCTCACTGTATTGAGACCAAAAGGAGATACGAATGAGAGTAACATGAGGTAATATTAATAGGTGAGTAGAGAAGAATATTACTGATCTATGAATGTGCATGATAAATATGTAATAATGAAATCTACCCCTAGTAAGTTTTCTTACTGCTAACACCAAAATGTTTATTTTACTTCCTGTCCTTTATTTTATGACATTTACTTTCACACATCACTACAAATATAAAAACCTTCTCTATTACGATCTTAAAAATTGTTGAACGGTCTTTGAAACCACCAATCTTTATGGATACGATAATTGTAAAACTCACTTTTGTATCACAGTGAACAATCATGTTTATTATTAAGGGTGCCTTTGAGATTAACTTGGAACTTACATCAAACACTTTGATCACTTTATCTTCTAAACTCATTGTGTAAAATTTATCAAGAAATTTACCCAAGCATAACAAGTTGCTTGCCATTAAAGGAATATACAAAGCATCACATATGATTGCTTATTATCCATCCCTTTCCTCATGAGAATGTTTCACTTTCCTTATAATGTGACCATGGTATTATCGCAAATCTAATGGATCTCCTCACTGATTTCACCAAGCTTGGTAAATAATTTTTTTACTGTTAGTCATGTGATTGTTGCACACATGTCAAGGTACTAAACATTGATTTTGTCTTGAGCCAAATGTGCATCAACTATCAAAATGTCATTTTTTGAGTCACATTTCCATCATGAGTATATTATGATACACTCTTGTTATTTCCATTTGATTCTCTGTTAAAAGTAACAAGCTCTAGCAAATATCAAAACATTTGACAACAATGACATTGAATTCCTTCATCTCCACCTTCTTTTTGATTTCTGATTGTAAAGAACACCATTCTTGCTTGTCTCACCATGTTCTTGAGTTCTTGCCCACACCACTACTCTCATACACTTCTTCTTCCACCTTTCTTCGCATTTATTATTATTTTGATAAGTACTATTTAATTTTCTTTAAGAATTGGTCTGCAGAGCTTGTTCAGACACCTTCTTAGAATTTATCTATTTGAACCTCATTTCACATAAATCTTTAGACTCTAAATGACATACCAATATGATCAAACTTGGCAGGTAGAGCTCTTAGAACCTTCTCCACTTTCTGCATTTTAGATATCTTATCTCCACACGACTTCATTTGATTGGTCAGAACCACCAATCTTGAGAATAATTGCTTTACCATCGCTCATTTTCATATTCTCATTATGCTTCCTCAAGGATTACAACTTGACTTTCTTTAAATTATCAATCTCCTTCACATAACTTCTTGAGACTATCCAACATATCTTTGATCCATTCTTGCTCAATTATCTTCTCAAAGACATTCAAATACATACATTAACAGATCAATAACAAGCCTTTCTCATCATTCTTGCTCATTTCATAACGAGTAGTTCTTTGTGCCTTAGTACCATTTTCCTCTAATGCCAAGGAACTACCATTCACGATTTCAAGCACATCTTGAAATCTAAATATGAATTTCATCTGCAAACACTATCTATCATAATTTTCTCCCTTGAACACTAGTATATTGACTGGGAATTAATTTGAGGTTGAAATTCCATATGTCATGAATGAAAGGTGAGGATTAAACCTGCTCTAGATACCAATTTATTGGGTAACTTATGTTTCAAATTATTTGCAAATTGAATACTTTATATATATATATATATAATATATATATATATATATATATA
>CATIWC010001825.1:87500-91328 GCA_948472305.1 Vicia faba | reverse complement strand
TTATTGTTATTGTTATTATTATTATTATTATTATTATTTTTATTTTTATTGTTATTGGATTTATTGTTATTGTTATTGTTATTGTTATTGTTATGTTAATGTTATTGTTATTGTTATTGTTATTGTTATTGTTATTGTTATTGTTATTGTTATTGTTATTGTTATTGTTATTATTATTGATATTGTTATTGTTATTGTTATTGTTATTGTTACTGTTATTGTTCCTGTTATTGTTATTGTTATTGTTGTTTATATTGTTATTGTTATTGTTATTGTTATTGTTATTGTTCATGTTATTGTTATTGTTATTGTTATTGTTATTGTTATTATTATTGTTATTGTTATTGTTATTGTTATGGTTATTGTTATTATAATTATTGTTATTGTTATTGTTATTGTTATTATTATTATTATTGTTATTATTGTTATTGTTATCATTATTTTTATTGTTTTTGTATTTGTTTTATTATTGTTTTTGTCATTATTCTTATTATTATTATAATTGTTATTGTTATTGTTATTGTTATTGTTATTGTTATTGTTATTGTTATTGTTATTAGTATTATTATTGTTATTGTTATTGTTCATGTTATTGTTATTGTTATTATATTTGTTATTGTTATTGTTATTGTTATTGTTATTGATATTGTTATTGTTATTGTTATTGTTATTGTTATTGTTATTGTTATTGTTCTTGTTATTGTTATTGTTATTGTTGTTTATATTGTTATTGTTATTGTTATTGTTATTGTTCATGTTATTGTTATTGTTACTGTTATTATTATTGTTATTGTTATTGTTATTGTTATTGTTATTATTATTGTTATTGTTATTTTTATTGTTATTGTTATTGTTATTGTTCATGTTATTGTTATTGTTATTGTTATTGTTATTGTTATTATTATTGTTATTGTTATTGTTATTGTAATTGTTATTGTTATTGTTATTGTTATTGTTATTGTTATTGTTATTGTTATTGTTATTGTTATTGTTATTGTTATTGTTATTGTTATTGTTATTATTATTGTTATTATTATTGTTATTGTTATTGTTATTGTTATTGTTATTGTTATTGTTATTAGTATTATTATTGTTATTGTTATTGTTATTGTTATTATTATTGTTATTGTTATTTTTATTGTTATTGTTATTATTATTATTAATATTGTTATTCTTATTGTTATTGTTATTCTTATTATTATTGTTATTATTATTGTTATTGTTATTTTTATTGTTATTGTTATTGTTATTGTTCATGTTATTGTTATTGTTATTGTTATTGTTATTATTATTGTTATTGTTATTGTTATTGTTATTGTTATTGTTATTGTTATTGTTATTGATATTGTTATTGTTATTGTTATTGTTATTGTTATTGTTCCTGTTATTGTTATTGTTATTGTTGTTTATATTGTTATTGTTATTGTTATTGTTATTGTTATTGTTCATGTTATTGTTATTGTTACTGTTATTATTATTGTTATTGTTATTGTTATTGTTATTATTATTGTTATTGTTATTTTTATTGTTATTGTTATTGTTATTGTTCATGTTATTGTTATTGTTATTGTTATTGTTATTGTTATTATTATTGTTATTGTTATTGTTACTGTTATTGCTATTATAATTATTGTTATTGTTATTGTTATTGTTATTATTATTATTATTGTTATTATTGTTATTGTTATCATTATTTTTATTGTTTTTGTTTTTGTTTTATTATTGTTTTTGTCATTATTCTTATTATTATTATAATTGTTATTGTTATTGTTATTGTTATTGTTATTGTTATTGTTATTGTTATTGTTATTGTTATTGTTATTGTTATTGTTATTGTTATTATTATTGTTATTATTATTGTTATTGTTATTGTTATTGTTATTAGTATTATTATTGTTATTGTTATTGTTATTGTTATTATTATTATTATTGTTATTTTTATTGTTATTGTTATTGTTATTATTATTATTAATATTGTTATTCTTATTCTTATTGTTATTCTTATTATTATTGTTATTATTATTGTTATTGTTATTTTTATTGTTATTGTTATTGTTATTGTTATTGTTCATGTTATTGTTATTGTTATTGTTATTATTATTGTTATTGTTATTGTTATTGTTATTGTTATTGATATTGTTATTGTTATTGTTATTGTTATTGTTATTGTTATTGTTATTGTTCCTGTTATTGTTATTGTTATTGTTGTTTATATTGTTATTGTTATTGTTACTATTATTGTTCATGTTATTGTTATTGTTACTGTTATTATTATTGTTATTGTTATTGTTATTGTTATTATTATTGTTATTGTTATTTTTATTGTTATTGTTATTTTTATTGTTATTGTTATTGTTATTGTTCATGTTATTGTTATTGTTATTGTTATTGTTATTATTATTGTTATTATTATTGTTATTGTTATTGTTATTATAATTATTGTTATTGTTATTGTTATTGTTATTATTATTATTATTGTTATTGTTATCATTATTTTTATTGTTTTTGTATTTCTTTTATTATTGTTTTTTTATTTGTTTTATTATTGTTTTTGTCATTATTCTTATTATTATTATAATTGTTTTTGTATTTGTTTTATTATTGTTTTTTTATTTGTTTTATTATTGTTTTTGTCATTATTCTTATTATTATTATAATTGTTATTGTTATTGTTATTGTTATTGTTATTGTTATTGTTATTGTTATTGTTATTGTTATTAGTATTATTATTGTTATTGTTATTGTTATTGTTATTATTATTATTATTATTATTGTTATTGTTATTGTTATTGTTATTGTTAATGTTATTGTTATTGTTATTGTTATTGTTATTGTTATTGTTAATGTTATTGTTATTGTTATTGTTATTGTTATTGTTATTGTTATTATATTGTTATTATATTGTTATTTTTATTGTTATTATTATTGTTATTATTATGATTATTATTATTGTTATTGTTATTGTTATTGTTATTATTATTATTATTATTATTGTTGTTATTGTTATTATTATTATTATTATTATTGTTATTGTTAGTGTTCTTGTTATTTTTATTGTTATTGTTATTGTTATTGTTATTGTTATTGTTATTGTTATTGTTATTGTTATTGTTATTGTTATTGTTATTGTTATTGTTATTGTTATTGTTATTGTTATTGTTATTGTTATTGTTATTGTTATTGTTATTGTTATTGTTATTGTTATTGTTATTGTTATTGTTATTGTTATTGTTATTGTTATTGTTATTGTTATTGTTATTGTTAATGTTATTGTTATTGTTATTGTTCATGTTATTGTTATTGTTATTGTTCCTGTTATTGTTATTGTTGTTTCTATTGTTATTGTTATTGTTATTGTTCATGTTCATGTTATTGTTATTGTTATTCTTATTGTTATTGTTATTGTTATTGTTATTGTTATTATTATTGTTATTGTTATTTTTATTGTTATTGTTATTGTTATTGTTCATGTTATTGTTATTGTTATTGTTATTATTATTGTTATTATTATTGTTATTGTTATTGTTATTGTTATTGTTATTGTTATTGTTATTGTTATTGTTATTGTTATTGTTATTGTTATTGTTATTGTTATTGTTATTGTTATTGTTATTGTTATTGTTATTGTTATTGTTATTGTTATTGTTATTGTTATTGTTATTGTTATTGTTATTGTTATTGTTATTGTTATTGTTATTAGTATTATTATTGTTATTGTTATTGTTATTGTTATTATTATTATTATTGTTATTTTTATTGTTATTGTTATTATTATTATTAATATTGTTATTCTTATTGTTATTGTTATTCTTATTATTATTGTTATTA
>CATIWC010001825.1:77500-80000 GCA_948472305.1 Vicia faba | reverse complement strand
TTGTTCATGTTATTGTTAATGTTATTGTTATTATATTTGTTATTGTTATTGTTATTGTTATTGTTATTATAATTGTTATTGTTATTGTTATTATTCTTATTATTGTTATTGTTCCTGTTATTGTTATTGTTATTGTTGTTTATATTTTTATTGTTATTGTTATTGTTCATGTTATTGTTATTGTTACTGTTATTATTATTGTTATTGTTATTGTTATTGTTATTATTATTGTTATTGTTATTTTTATTGTTATTGTTATTGTTATTGTTCATGTTATTGTTATTGTTATTGTTATTGTTATTGTTATTGTTATTGTTATTGTAATTGTTATTATAATTATTGTTATTGTTATTGTTATTGTTATTGTTATTGTTATTGTTATTATTATTATTATTGTTATTGTTATCATTATTTTTATTGTTTTTGTTTTTGTTTTATTATTGTTTTTGTCATTATTCTTATTATTATTATAATTGTTATTGTTATTGTTATTGTTATTGTTATTGTTATTGTTATTGTTATTGTTATTGTTATTGTTATTGTTATTGTTATTGTTATTGTTATTATTATTATTATTGTTATTTTTATTGTTATTGTTATTATTATTATTAATATTGTTATTCTTATTTTTATTGTTATTCTTATTATTATTGTTATTATTATTGTTATTGTTATTTTTATTGTAATTGTTATTGTTATTGTTATTGTTATTGATATTGTTATTGTTATTGTTATTGTTATTGTTATTGTTATTGTTATTGTTATTGTTCCTGTTATTGTTATTGTTATTGTTATTGTTGTTTATATTGTTATTGTTATTGTTATTGTTATTGTTATTGTTCATGTTATTGTTATTGTTACTGTTATTATTATTGTTATTGTTATTGTTATTGTTATTGTTATTATTATTGTTATTGTTATTTTTATTGTTATTGTTATTGTTATTGTTCATGTTATTGTTATTGTTATTGTTATTGTTATTATTATTGTTATTGTTATTGTTATTGTTATTGTTATTATAATTATTGTTATTGTTATTGTTATTATTATTATTATTGTTATTATTGTTATTGTTATCATTATTTTTATTGTTTTTGTTTTTGTTTTATTATTGTTTTTGTCATTATTCTTATTATTATTATAATTGTTATTGTTATTGTTATTGTTATTGTTATTGTTATTGTTATTGTTATTGTTATTGTTATTGTTATTGTTATTGTTATTGTTATTGTTATTGTTATTATTATTGTTATTATTATTGTTATTGTTATTGTTATTGTTATTGTTATTGTTATTGTTATTAGTATTATTATTGTTATTGTTATTGTTATTGTTATTATTATTATTATTGTTATTTTTATTTTTATTGTTATTATTATTATTAATATTGTTATTCTTATTCTTATTGTTATTCTTATTATTATTGTTATTATTATTGTTATTGTTATTTTTATTTTTATTGTTATTGTTATTGTTCATGTTATTGTTATTGTTATTGTTATTATTATTGTTATTGTTATTGTTATTGTTATTGTTATTGTTATTGTTATTGATATTGTTATTGTTATTGTTATTGTTATTGTTATTGTTATTGTTCCTGTTATTGTTATTGTTATTGTTGTTTATATTGTTATTGTTATTGTTACTGTTATTGTTCATGTTATTGTTATTGTTACTGTTATTATTATTGTTATTGTTATTGTTATTGTTATTATTATTGTTATTGTTATTTTTATTGTTATTGTTATTGTTATTGTTCATGTTATTGTTATTGTTATTGTTATTGTTATTATTATTGTTATTGTTATTGTTATTGTTATTGTTATTGTTATTGTTATTGTTCATGTTATTGTTATTGTTATTGTTATTATTATTGTTATTATTGTTGTTATTGTTATTGTTATTATAATTATTGTTATTGTTATTGTTATTGTTATTGTTATTATTATTGTTATTGTTATTATTGTTATTGTTATCATTATTTTTATTGTTTTTGTTTTTGTTTTATTATTGTTTTTGTCATTATTCTTATTATTATTATAATTGTTATTGTTATTGTTATTGTTATTGTTATTGTTATTGTTATTGTTATTGTTATTGTTATTGTTATTGTTATTGTTATTGTTATTGTTATTGTTATTGTTATTGTTATTGTTATTATATTGTTATTGTTATTGTTATTGTTATTGTTATTGTTATTATTATGGTTATTATTATTGTTATTGTTATTGTTATTGTTATTATTATTATTTTTATTATTATTGTTATTGTTATTGTTATTAATATTGTTATTGTTATTGTTATTGTTATTGTTATTGTTATTGTTATTGTTATTATTATTGTTATTTTTATTGTTATTGTTATTATTATTATTAATATTGTTATTCTTATTGTTATTGTTATTCTTATTATTATTGTTATTATTATTGTTATTGTTATTTTTATTGTTATTGTTATTGTTATTGTTCATGTTATTGTTATTGTTATTGTTATTATTATT
>CATIWC010001825.1:60000-72500 GCA_948472305.1 Vicia faba | reverse complement strand
TTGTTATTGTTATTGTTATTGTTATTGTTATTATTATGGTTATTATTATTGTTATTGTTATTGTTATTGTTATTATTATTATTTTTATTATTATTGTTATTGTTATTGTTATTAATATTGTTATTGTTATTGTTATTGTTATTGTTATTGTTATTGTTATTGTTATTATTATTGTTATTTTTATTGTTATTGTTATTATTATTATTAATATTGTTATTCTTATTGTTATTGTTATTCTTATTATTATTGTTATTATTATTGTTATTGTTATTTTTATTGTTATTGTTATTGTTATTGTTCATGTTATTGTTATTGTTATTGTTATTATTATTGTTATTGTTATTGTTATTGTTATTGTTATTGTTATTGATATTGTTATTGTTATTGTTATTGTTATTGTTATTGTTATTGTTCTTGTTATTGTTATTGTTATTGTTGTTTATATTGTTATTGTTATTGTTATTGTTATTGTTCATGTTATTGTTATTGTTACTGTAATTATTATTGTTATTGTTATTGTTATTGTTATTGTTATTATTATTGTTATTGTTATTTTTATTGTTATTGTTATTGTTATTGTTCATGTTATTGTTATTGTTATTGTTATTGTTATTATTATTGTTATTGTTATTGTTATTGTTATTGTTATTATTATTGTTATTGTTATTGTTATTGTTATTGTTATTGTTATTATTATTATTATTGTTATTATTGTTATTGTTATCATTATTTTTATTGTTTTTGTTTTTGTTTTATTATTGTTTTTGTCATTATTCTTATTATTATTATAATTGTTATTGTTATTGTTATTGTTATTGTTATTGTTATTGTTATTGTTATTGTTATTGTTATTGTTATTGTTATTGTTATTGTTATTGTTATTGTTATTGTTATTGTTATTGTTATTGTTATTGTTATTGTTATTGATATTATTATTGTTATTGTTATTGTTATTGTTATTGTTATTGTTATTGTTATTAGTATTATTATTGTTATTGTTATTGTTATTGTTATTATTATTATTATTGTTATTTTTATTGTTATTGTTATTTTTATTATTAATATTGTTATTCTTATTGTTATTGTTATTCTTATTATTATTGTTATTATTATTGTTATTGTTATTTTTATTGTTATTGTTATTGTTATTGTTCATGTTATTGTTATTGTTATTGTTATTATTTATTGTTATTGTTATTGTTATTGTTATTGTTATTGATATTGTTATTGTTATTGTTATTGTTATTGTTATTGTTATTGTTCCTGTTATTGTTATTGTTATTGTTGTTTATATTGTTATTGTTATTGTTATTGTTATTGTTCATGTTATTGTTATTGTTACTGTTATTATTATTGTTATTGTTATTGTTATTGTTATTGTTATTGTTATTATTATTGTTATTGTTATTTTTATTGTTATTGTTATTGTTATTGTTCATGTTATTGTTATTGTTATTGTTATTATTATTGTTATTGTTATTGTTATTGTTATTGTTATTATAATTATTGTTATTGTTATTGTTATTGTTATTATTATTATTATTGTTATTATTGTTATTGTTATCATTATTTTTATTGTTTTTATTTTTAGTTTATTATTGTTTTTGTCATTATTCTTATTATTATTATAATTGTTATTGTTATTGTTATTGTTATTGTTATTGTTATTGTTATTGTTATTGTTATTATTATTGTTATTATTATTGTTATTGTTATTGTTATTGTTATTGTTATTGTTATTAGTATTATTATTGTTATTGTTATTGTTATTGTTATTATTATTATTATTGTTATTTTTATTTTTATTGTTATTATTATTATTAATATTGTTATTGTTATTCTTATTGTTATTCTTATTATTATTGTTATTATTATTGTTATTGTTATTTTTATTGTTATTGTTATTGTTATTGTTCATGTTATTGTTATTGTTATTGTTATTGTTATTATTATTGTTATTGTTATTGTTATTGTTATTGTTATTGTTATTGTTATTGTTATTGTTATTGTTATTGTTAATGTTATTGCTCTTGTTATTTCTATTGTTTTTGTTATTGTTATTGTTCATGTTATTGTTATTGTTATTGTTCCTGTTATTGTTATTGTTATTGTTATTGTTGTTTAAATTGTTATTGTTATTGTTATTGTTATTGTTATTGTTCATGTTATTGTTATTGTTACTGTTATTATTATTGTTATTGTTATTGTTATTGTTATTGTTATTGTTATTATTATTGTTATTGTTATTTTTATTGTTATTGTTATTTTTATTGTTATTGTTCATGTTATTGTTATTGTTATTATTATTGTTATTGTTAATGTTATTGTTCTTGTTATTTCTATTGTTATTGTTATTGTTATTGTTATTGTTATTGTTCATGTTATTGTTATTGTTATTGTTCCTGTTATTGTTATTGTTATTGTTGTTTCTATTGTTATTGTTATTGTTATTGTTCATGTTCATGTTATTGTTATTGTTATTGTTATTCTTATTGTTATTGTTATTGTTATTGTTATTGTTATTATTATTGTTATTGTTATTTTTATTGTTATTGTTATTGTTATTGTTCATGTTATTGTTATTGTTATTGTTATTATTATTGTTATTGTTATTTGTATTGTTATTGTTATTGTTATTGTTCATGTTATTGTTATTGTTATTGTTATTGTTGTTTCTATTGTTATTGTTATTGTTA
The DNA here is from genome assembly GCA_948472305.1 of Vicia faba. Lineage (NCBI taxonomy): Eukaryota > Viridiplantae > Streptophyta > Magnoliopsida > Fabales > Fabaceae > Vicia > Vicia faba. The sequence continues at coordinate 69,804 of CATIWC010001825.1, read as the reverse complement.
TTGTTATTGTTCATGTTATTGTTATTGTTATTATTATTGTTATTGTTATTGTTATTTTTATTGTTATTGTTATTGTTCATGTTATTGTTATTGTTATTGTTATTATTATTGTTATTGTTATTATTATTATTATTGTTATTTTTATTGTTATTGTTATTATTATTATTAATATTGTTATTCTTATTGTTATTGTTATTGTTATTGTTATTATTATTATTATTGTTATTATTATTATTAATATTGTTATTCTTATTTTTATTGTTATTCTTATTATTATTGTTATTATTATTGTTATTGTTATTTTTATTGTAATTGTTATTGTTATTGTTATTGTTATTGATATTGTTATTGTTATTGTTATTGTTATTGTTATTGTTATTGTTATTGTTATTGTTCCTGTTATTGTTATTGTTATTGTTGTTTATATTGTTATTGTTATTGTTATTGTTATTGTTATTGTTCATGTTATTGTTATTGTTACTGTTATTATTATTGTTATTGTTATTGTTATTGTTATTGTTATTATTATTGTTATTGTTATTTTTATTGTTATTGTTATTGTTATTGTTCATGTTATTGTTATTGTTATTGTTATTGTTATTATTATTGTTATTGTTATTGTTATTGTTATTGTTATTATAATTATTGTTATTGTTATTGTTATTATTATTATTATTGTTATTATTGTTATTGTTATCATTATTTTTATTGTTTTTGTTTTTGTTTTATTATTGTTTTTGTCATTATTCTTATTATTATTATAATTGTTATTGTTATTGTTATTGTTATTGTTATTGTTATTGTTATTGTTATTGTTATTGTTATTGTTATTGTTATTGTTATTGTTATTGTTATTATTATTGTTATTATTATTGTTATTGTTATTGTTATTGTTATTGTTATTGTTATTGTTATTAGTATTATTATTGTTATTGTTATTGTTATTGTTATTATTATTATTATTGTTATTTTTATTTTTATTGTTATTATTATTATTAATATTGTTATTGTTATTCTTATTGTTATTCTTATTATTATTGTTATTATTATTGTTATTGTTATTTTTATTGTTATTGTTATTGTTATTGTTCATGTTATTGTTATTGTTATTGTTATTGTTATTATTATTGTTATTGTTATTGTTATTGTTATTGTTATTGTTATTGTTATTGTTATTGTTATTGTTATTGTTAATGTTATTGCTCTTGTTATTTCTATTGTTTTTGTTATTGTTATTGTTCATGTTATTGTTATTGTTATTGTTCCTGTTATTGTTATTGTTATTGTTATTGTTGTTTAAATTGTTATTGTTATTGTTATTGTTATTGTTATTGTTCATGTTATTGTTATTGTTACTGTTATTATTATTGTTATTGTTATTGTTATTGTTATTGTTATTGTTATTATTATTGTTATTGTTATTTTTATTGTTATTGTTATTTTTATTGTTATTGTTCATGTTATTGTTATTGTTATTATTATTGTTATTGTTAATGTTATTGTTCTTGTTATTTCTATTGTTATTGTTATTGTTATTGTTATTGTTATTGTTCATGTTATTGTTATTGTTATTGTTCCTGTTATTGTTATTGTTATTGTTGTTTCTATTGTTATTGTTATTGTTATTGTTCATGTTCATGTTATTGTTATTGTTATTGTTATTCTTATTGTTATTGTTATTGTTATTGTTATTGTTATTATTATTGTTATTGTTATTTTTATTGTTATTGTTATTGTTATTGTTCATGTTATTGTTATTGTTATTGTTATTATTATTGTTATTGTTATTTGTATTGTTATTGTTATTGTTATTGTTCATGTTATTGTTATTGTTATTGTTATTGTTGTTTCTATTGTTATTGTTATTGTTATTGTTATTGTTCATGTTATTGTTATTGTTATTATTATTGTTATTGTTATTGTTATTTTTATTGTTATTGTTATTGTTCATGTTATTGTTATTGTTATTGTTATTATTATTGTTATTGTTATTATTATTATTATTGTTATTTTTATTGTTATTGTTATTATTATTATTAATATTGTTATTCTTATTGTTATTGTTATTGTTATTGTTATTATTATTATTATTGTTATTATTATTATTAATATTGTTATTCTTATTTTTATTGTTATTCTTATTATTATTGTTATTATTATTGTTATTGTTATTTTTATTGTAATTGTTATTGTTATTGTTATTGTTATTGATATTGTTATTGTTATTGTTATTGTTATTGTTATTGTTATTGTTATTGTTATTGTTCCTGTTATTGTTATTGTTATTGTTGTTTATATTGTTATTGTTATTGTTATTGTTATTGTTATTGTTCATGTTATTGTTATTGTTACTGTTATTATTATTGTTATTGTTATTGTTATTGTTATTGTTATTATTATTGTTATTGTTATTTTTATTGTTATTGTTATTGTTATTGTTCATGTTATTGTTATTGTTATTGTTATTGTTATTATTATTGTTATTGTTATTGTTATTGTTATTGTTATTATAATTATTGTTATTGTTATTGTTATTATTATTATTATTGTTATTATTGTTATTGTTATCATTATTTTTATTGTTTTTGTTTTTGTTTTATTATTGTTTTTGTCATTATTCTTATTATTATTATAATTGTTATTGTTATTGTTATTGTTATTGTTATTGTTATTGTTATTGTTATTGTTATTGTTATTGTTATTGTTATTGTTATTGTTATTGTTATTGTTATTATTATTGTTATTATTATTGTTATTGTTATTGTTATTGTTATTGTTATTGTTATTGTTATTAGTATTATTATTGTTATTGTTATTGTTATTGTTATTATTATTATTATTGTTATTTTTATTTTTATTGTTATTATTATTATTAATATTGTTATTCTTATTCTTATTGTTATTCTTATTATTATTGTTATTATTATTGTTATTGTTATTTTTATTTTTATTGTTATTGTTATTGTTCATGTTATTGTTATTGTTATTGTTATTATTATTGTTATTGTTATTGTTATTGTTATTGTTATTGTTATTGATATTGTTATTGTTATTGTTATTGTTGTTGTTATTGTTATTGTTCCTGTTATTGTTATTGTTATTGTTGTTTATATTGTTATTGTTATTGTTACTGTTATTGTTCATGTTATTGTTATTGTTACTGTTATTATTATTGTTATTGTTATTGTTATTGTTATTATTATTGTTATTGTTATTTTTATTGTTATTGTTATTGTTATTGTTCATGTTATTGTTATTGTTATTGTTATTGTTATTATTATTGTTATTGTTATTGTTATTGTTATTGTTATTGTTATTGTTCATGTTATTGTTATTGTTATTGTTATTGTTATTATTATTGTTATTATTGTTGTTATTGTTATTGTTATTATAATTATTGTTATTGTTATTGTTATTGTTATTGTTATTATTATTGTTATTGTTATTATTGTTATTGTTATCATTATTTTTATTGTTTTTGTTTTTGTTTTATTATTGTTTTTGTCATTATTCTTATTATTATTATAATTGTTATTGTTATTGTTATTGTTATTGTTATTGTTATTGTTATTGTTATTGTTATTGTTATTGTTATTGTTATTGTTATTGTTATTGTTATTGTTATTGTTATTGTTATTGTTATTGTTATTGTTATTGTTATTATATTGTTATTGTTATTGTTATTGTTATTGTTATTGTTATTATTATGGTTATTATTATTGTTATTGATATTGTTATTGTTATTATTATTATTTTTATTATTATTGTTATTGTTATTGTTATTAATATTGTTATTGTTATTGTTATTGTTATTGTTATTGTTATTGTTATTGTTATTATTATTGTTATTTTTATTGTTATTGTTATTATTATTATTAATATTGTTATTCTTATTGTTATTGTTATTCTTATTATTATTGTTATTATTATTGTTATTGTTATTTTTATTGTTATTGTTATTGTTATTGTTCATGTTATTGTTATTGTTATTGTTATTATTATTGTTATTGTTATTGTTATTGTTATTGTTATTGTTATTGATATTGTTATTGTTATTGTTATTGTTATTGTTATTGTTATTGTTATTGTTCTTGTTATTGTTATTGTTATTGTTGTTTATATTGTTATTGTTATTGTTATTGTTATTGTTCATGTTATTGTTATTGTTACTGTAATTATTATTGTTATTGTTATTGTTATTGTTATTGTTATTATTATTGTTATTGTTATTTTTATTGTTATTGTTATTGTTATTGTTCATGTTATTGTTATTGTTATTGTTATTGTTATTGTTATTGTTATTGTTATTGTTATTGATATTATTATTGTTATTGTTATTGTTATTGTTATTGTTATTGTTATTGTTATTAGTATTATTATTGTTATTGTTATTGTTATTGTTATTATTATTATTATTGTTATTTTTATTGTTATTGTTATTTTTATTATTAATATTGTTATTCTTATTGTTATTGTTATTCTTATTATTATTGTTATTATTATTGTTATTGTTATTTTTATTGTTATTGTTATTGTTATTGTTCATGTTATTGTTATTGTTATTGTTATTATTTATTGTTATTGTTATTGTTATTGTTATTGTTATTGATATTGTTATTGTTATTGTTATTGTTATTGTTATTGTTATTGTTCCTGTTATTGTTATTGTTATTGTTGTTTATATTGTTATTGTTATTGTTATTGTTATTGTTCATGTTATTGTTATTGTTACTGTTATTATTATTGTTATTGTTATTGTTATTGTTATTGTTATTGTTATTATTATTGTTATTGTTATTTTTATTGTTATTGTTATTGTTATTGTTCATGTTATTGTTATTGTTATTGTTATTATTATTGTTATTGTTATTGTTATTGTTATTGTTATTATAATTATTGTTATTGTTATTGTTATTGTTATTATTATTATTATTGTTATTATTGTTATTGTTATCATTATTTTTATTGTTTTTATTTTTAGTTTATTATTGTTTTTGTCATTATTCTTATTATTATTATAATTGTTATTGTTATTGTTATTGTTATTGTTATTGTTATTGTTATTGTTATTGTTATTGTTATTGTTATTGTTATTATTATTGTTATTATTATTGTTATTGTTATTGTTATTGTTATTGTTATTGTTATTGTTATTAGTATTATTATTGTTATTGTTATTGTTATTGTTATTATTATTATTATTGTTATTTTTATTTTTATTGTTATTATTATTATTAATATTGTTATTGTTATTCTTATTGTTATTCTTATTATTATTGTTATTATTATTGTTATTGTTATTTTTATTGTTATTGTTATTGTTATTGTTCATGTTATTGTTATTGTTATTGTTATTGTTATTATTATTGTTATTGTTATTGTTATTGTTATTGTTATTGTTATTGTTATTGTTATTGTTATTGTTATTGTTAATGTTATTGCTCTTGTTATTTCTATTGTTTTTGTTATTGTTATTGTTCATGTTATTGTTATTGTTATTGTTCCTGTTATTGTTATTGTTATTGTTATTGTTGTTTAAATTGTTATTGTTATTGTTATTGTTATTGTTATTGTTCATGTTATTGTTATTGTTACTGTTATTATTATTGTTATTGTTATTGTTATTGTTATTGTTATTGTTATTATTATTGTTATTGTTATTTTTATTGTTATTGTTATTTTTATTGTTATTGTTCATGTTATTGTTATTGTTATTATTATTGTTATTGTTAATGTTATTGTTCTTGTTATTTCTATTGTTATTGTTATTGTTATTGTTATTGTTATTGTTCATGTTATTGTTATTGTTATTGTTCCTGTTATTGTTATTGTTATTGTTGTTTCTATTGTTATTGTTATTGTTATTGTTCATGTTCATGTTATTGTTATTGTTATTCTTATTGTTATTGTTATTGTTATTGTTATTGTTATTATTATTGTTATTGTTATTTTTATTGTTATTGTTATTGTTATTGTTCATGTTATTGTTATTGTTATTGTTATTATTATTGTTATTGTTATTTGTATTGTTATTGTTATTGTTATTGTTCATGTTATTGTTATTGTTATTGTTATTGTTGTTTCTATTGTTATTGTTATTGTTATTGTTATTGTTCATGTTATTGTTATTGTTATTATTATTGTTATTGTTATTGTTATTTTTATTGTTATTGTTATTGTTCATGTTATTGTTATTGTTATTGTTATTATTATTGTTATTGTTATTATTATTATTATTGTTATTTTTATTGTTATTGTTATTATTATTATTAATATTGTTATTCTTATTGTTATTGTTATTCTTATTATTATTGTTATTGTTAGTGTTCTTGTTATTTTTATTGTTATTGTTATTGTTATTGTTATTGTTATTGTTATTGTTATTGTTATTGTTATTGTTATTGTTATTGTTATTGTTATTGTTATTGTTATTGTTATTGTTATTGTTATTGTTATTGTTATTGTTATTGTTATTGTTATTGTTATTGTTATTGTTATTGTTATTGTTATTGTTATTGTTATTGTTATTGTTATTGTTATTGTTATTGTTATTGTTATTGTTATTGTTATTGTTATTGTTATTGTTATTGTTATTGTTATTGTTATTGTTATTGTTATTGTTAATGTTATTGTTATTGTTATTGTTCATGTTATTGTTATTGTTATTGTTCCTGTTATTGTTATTGTTGTTTCTATTGTTATTGTTATTGTTATTGTTCATGTTCATGTTATTGTTATTGTTATTCTTATTGTTATTGTTATTGTTATTGTTATTGTTATTATTATTGTTATTGTTATTTTTATTGTTATTGTTATTGTTATTGTTCATGTTATTGTTATTGTTATTGTTATTATTATTGTTATTGTTATTTGTATTGTTATTGTTATTGTTATTGTTATTGTTATTGTTATTGTTATTGTTATTGTTGTTTCTATTGTTATTGTTATTGTTATTGTTATTGTTATTGTTCATGTTATTGTTATTGTTATTGTTACTGTTATTATTATTGTTATTGTTATTGTTATTGTTAATGTTATTGTTATTATTATTGTTATTGTTATTGTTATTGTTATTGTTATTATTATTGTTATTATTATTGTTATTGTTATTGTTATTGTTATTGTTATTGTTCCTGTTATTGTTATTGTTATTGTTGTTTATATTGTTATTGTTATTGTTATTATTATTGTTCATGTTATTGTTATTGTTACTGTTATTGTTATTGTTATTGTTATTGTTATTCTTATTGTTATTATTATTGTTATTGTTATTTTTATTGTTATTGTTATTGTTATTGTTCATGTTATTGTTATTGTTATTGTTATTGTTATTATTATTGTTATTGTTATTGTTATTGTAATTGTTATTATAATTATTGTTATTGTTATTGTTATTGTTATTGTTATTATTATTATTATTGTTATTATTGTTATTGTTATCATTATTTTTATTGTTTTTGTTTTTGTTTTATTATTGTTTTTGTCATTATTCTTATTATTATTATAATTGTTATTGTTATTATTATTATTATTGTTATTGTTATAGTTATTGTTATTGTTATTCTTATTATTATTGTTATTGTTAGTGTTCTTGTTATTTTTATTGTTATTGTTATTGTTATTGTTATTGTTATTGTTATTGTTATTGTTATTGTTATTGTTATTGTTATTGTTATTGTTATTGTTATTGTTATTGTTATTGTTATTGTTATTGTTATTGTTATTGTTATTGTTATTGTTATTGTTATTGTTATTGTTATTGTTATTGTTATTGTTATTGTTATTGTTATTGTTATTGTTATTGTTATTGTTATTGTTATTGTTATTGTTATTGTTAATGTTATTGTTATTGTTATTGTTCATGTTATTGTTATTGTTATTGTTCCTGTTATTGTTATTGTTGTTTCTATTGTTATTGTTATTGTTATTGTTCATGTTCATGTTATTGTTATTGTTATTCTTATTGTTATTGTTATTGTTATTGTTATTGTTATTATTATTGTTATTGTTATTTTTATTGTTATTGTTATTGTTATTGTTCATGTTATTGTTATTGTTATTGTTATTATTATTGTTATTGTTATTTGTATTGTTATTGTTATTGTTATTGTTATTGTTATTGTTATTGTTATTGTTATTGTTATTGTTGTTTCTATTGTTGTTGTTATTGTTATTGTTATTGTTATTGTTCATGTTATTGTTATTGTTATTGTTACTGTTATTATTATTGTTATTGTTATTGTTATTGTTAATGTTATTGTTATTATTATTGTTATTGTTATTGTTATTGTTATTGTTATTATTATTGTTATTATTATTGTTATTGTTATTGTTATTGTTATTGTTATTGTTCCTGTTATTGTTATTGTTATTGTTGTTTATATTGTTATTGTTATTGTTATTATTATTGTTCATGTTATTGTTATTGTTACTGTTATTATTATTGTTATTGTTATTGTTATTCTTATTGTTATTATTATTGTTATTGTTATTTTTATTGTTATTGTTATTGTTATTGTTCATGTTATTGTTATTGTTATTGTTATTGTTATTATTATTGTTATTGTTATTGTTATTGTAATTGTTATTATAATTATTGTTATTGTTATTGTTATTGTTATTGTTATTATTATTATTATTGTTATTATTGTTATTGTTATCATTATTTTTATTGTTTTTGTTTTTGTTTTATTATTGTTTTTGTCATTATTCTTATTATTATTATAATTGTTATTGTTATTATTATTGTTATTGTTATTGTTATTGTTATTGTTATTGTTATTGTTATTGTTATTGTTATTGTTATTGTTATTGTTATTGTTATTGTTATTGTTATTGTTATTGTTATTATTATTGTTATTGTTATTGTTATTGTTATTGTTATTGTTATTGTTATTGTTATTGTTATTGTTATTGTTAATGTTATTGTTATTGTTATTGTTCATGTTATTGTTATTGTTATTGTTCCTGTTATTGTTATTGTTATTATTATTGTTATTATTATTGTTATTATTATTGTTATTGTTATTGTTATTGTTATTGTTATTGTTATTGTTATTGTTAATAGTATTATTATTGTTATTGTTATTGTTATTGTTATTATTATTATTATTGTTATTTTTATTGTTATTGTTATTATTATTATTAATATTGTTATTCTTATTGTTATTGTTATTCTTATTATTATTGTTATTGTTAGTGTTCTTGTTATTTTTATTTTTATTGTTATTGTTATTGTTATTGTTATTATTATTGTTATTGTTATTGTTATTGTTATTGTTATTGTTATTATTGTTATTGTTATTGTTATTGTTATTGTTATTGTTATTGTTATTGTTATTGTTATTGTTAATAGTATTATTATTGTTATTGTTATTGTTATTGTTATTGTTATTGTTATTATTGTTATTGTTATTGTTATTGTTATTATTATTATTATTGTTATTTTTATTGTTATTGTTATTATTATTATTAATATTGTTATTCTTATTGTTATTGTTATTGTTATTATTGTTATTGTTATTGTTAATAGTATTATTATTGTTATTGTTATTGTTATTGTTATTGTTATTGTTATTATTGTTATTGTTATTGTTATTGTTATTATTATTATTATTGTTATTTTTATTGTTATTGTTATTATTATTATTAATATTGTTATTCTTATTGTTATTGTTATTCTTATTATTATTGTTATTGTTAGTGTTCTTGTTATTTTTATTTTTATTGTTATTGTTATTGTTATTGTTATTATTATTGTTATTGTTATTGTTATTGTTCCTGTTATTGTTATTGTTATTATTA
>CATIWC010001825.1:52500-55000 GCA_948472305.1 Vicia faba | reverse complement strand
TTTTTGTTTTTAGTTTATTATTGTTTTTGTCATTATTCTTATTATTATTATAATTGTTATTGTTATTGTTATTGTTATTGTTATTGTTATTGTTATTGTTATTGTTATTGTTATTATTATTGTTATTATTATTGTTATTGTTATTGTTATTGTTATTGTTATTGTTATTAGTATTATTATTGTTATTGTTATTGTTATTGTTATTATTATTATTATTGTTATTTTTATTTTTATTGTTATTATTATTATTAATATTGTTATTGTTATTCTTATTGTTATTCTTATTATTATTGTTATTATTATTGTTATTGTTATTTTTATTGTTATTGTTATTGTTATTGTTCATGTTATTGTTATTGTTATTGTTATTGTTATTATTATTGTTATTGTTATTGTTATTGTTATTGTTATTGTTATTGTTATTGTTATTGTTATTGTTATTGTTATTGTTATTGTTATTGTTATTGTTATTGTTATTGTTATTGTTCCTGTTATTGTTATAATTATTGTTGTTTATATTGTTATTGTTATTGTTACTGTTATTGTTCATGTTATTGTTATTGTTACTGTTATTATTATTGTTATTGTTATTGTTATTGTTATTATTATTGTTATTGTTATTTTTATTGTTATTGTTATTGTTATTGTTCATGTTATTGTTATTGTTATTGTTATTGTTATTATTATTGTTATTGTTATTGTTATTGTTATTGTTATTGTTATTATAATTATTGTTATTGTTATTGTTATTGTTATTATTATTATTATTGTTATTATTGTTATTGTTATCATTATTTTTATTGTTTTTGTATTTGTTTTATTATTGTTTTTGTCATTATTCTTATTATTATTATAATTGTTATTGTTATTGTTATTGTTATTGTTATTGTTATTAGTATTATTATTGTTATTGTTATTGTTATTGTTATTGTTATTATTATTGTCATTGTTATTGTTATTGTTATTGTTATTGTTAATGTTATTGTTATTGTTATTGTTATTGTTATTGTTATTGTTATTGTTATTGTTATTATATTGTTATTTTTATTGTTATTATTATTGTTATTATTATGATTATTATTATTGTTATTGTTATTGTTATTGTTATTATTATTATTATTATTATTATTTTTATTATTATTGTTATTGTTATTGTTATTAATATTGTTATTGTTATTGTTATTGTTATTGTTATTGTTATTATTATTGTTATTTTTATTGTTATTGTTATTATTATTATTATTAATATTGTTATTCTTATTGTTATTGTTATTCTTATTATTATTGTTATTATTATTGTTATTGTTATTTTTATTGTTATTGTTATTGTTATTGTTCATGTTATTGTTAATGTTATTGTTATTATATTTGTTATTTTATTGTTATTGTTATTGTTATTATAATTGTTATTGTTATTGTTATTATTCTTATTATTGTTATTGTTCCTGTTATTGTTATTGTTATTGTTGTTTATATTTTTATTGTTATTGTTATTGTTATTGTTCATGTTATTGTTATTGTTACTGTTATTATTATTGTTATTGTTACTGTTATTATTATTATTATTGTTATTGTTATTGTTATTTTTATTGTTATTGTTATTTTTATTGTTATTGTTCATGTTATTGTTATTGTTATTATTATTGTTATTGTTAATGTTATTGTTCTTGTTATTTCTATTGTTATTGTTATTGTTATTGTTATTGTTATTGTTATTGTTCATGTTATTGTTATTGTTATTGTTCCTGTTATTGTTATTGTTATTGTTGTTTCTATTGTTATTGTTATTGTTATTGTTCATGTTCATGTTATTGTTATTGTTATTCTTATTGTTATTGTTATTGTTATTGTTATTGTTATTATTATTGTTATTGTTATTTTTATTGTTATTGTTATTGTTATTGTTCATGTTATTGTTATTGTTATTGTTATTATTATTGTTATTGTTATTTGTATTGTTATTGTTATTGTTATTGTTCATGTTATTGTTATTGTTATTGTTATTGTTGTTTCTATTGTTATTGTTATTGTTATTGTTATTGTTCATGTTATTGTTATTGTTATTGTTACTGTTATTATTATTGTTATTGTTATTGTTATTGTTAATGTTATTGTTATTATTATTGTTATTGTTATTGTTATTTTTATTGTTATTGTTATTGTTCATGTTATTGTTATTGTTATTGTTATTATTATTGTTATTGTTATTATTATTATTATTGTTATTGTTATTATTATTATTAATATTGTTATTCTTATTGTTATTGTTATTCTTATTATTATTGTTATTGTTAGTGTTCTTGTTATTTTTATTGTTATTGTTATTGTTATTGTTATTGTTATTGTTATTGTTATTGTTATTGTTATTGTTATTGTTATTGTTATTGTTATTGTTATTGTTATTGTTATTGTTATTGTTATTGTTATTGTTATTGTTATTGTTATTGTTATTGTTATTGTTATTGTTATTGTTATTGTTATTGTTATTGTTATTGTTATT
>CATIWC010001825.1:15000-47500 GCA_948472305.1 Vicia faba | reverse complement strand
TATTGTTATTCTTATTGTTATTGTTATTCTTATTATTTTTGTTATTGTTAGTGTTCTTGTTATTTTTATTGTTATTGTTATTGTTATTGTTATTGTTATTGTTATTGTTATTGTTATTGTTATTGTTATTATTATTATTTTTATTATTATTGTTATTGTTATTGTTATTTATATTATTATTATTATTATTTTTATTATTATTGTTATTGGGATTTTGATTGTTATTGTTATTATTATTATTATTATTATTATTATTATTATTATTATTATTGTTATTCTTATTATTATTGTTATTGTTATTGTTATTGTTATTGTTATTATTCTTGTTATTTTTATTGTTATTGTTATTGTTATTGCTATTGTTATTGTTATTGTTCCTGTTATTGTTATTGTTATTGTTCTTGTTATTTTTATTGTTATTGTTATTCTTATTGTTATTGTTCATGTTATTGTTATTGTTATTATTATTGTTACTGTTATTGTTAATGTTATTGTTCTTGTTATTTCTATTGTTATTGTTATTGTTATTGTTCATGTTATTGTTATTGTTATTGTTATTGTTATTGTTATTATTATTGTTATTGTTATTGTTGTTTCTATTGTTATTGTTATTGTTATTGTTATTGTTCATGTTATTGTTATTGTTACTGTTATTATTATTGTTATTGTCATTGTTATTTTATTGTTATTATTATTGTTATTGTTATTTTTATTGTTATTGTTATTGTTATTGTTCATGTTATTGTTATTGTTATTGTTATTGTTCATGTTACTGTTATTGTTATTGTTATTATTATTGTTATTGTTATTGTTATTGTTATTGTTATTGTTATTGTTATTGTTATTGTTATTGTTATTGTTATTGTTATTGTTGTTGTTATTGTTATTGTTATTGTTATTGTTATTATTATTATTTTTATTTTTATTATTATTGTTATTGTTATTATTATTTTTATTATTATTATTATTTTTATTTTTATTATTATTGTTATTGTTATTGGGATTTTTATTTTTATTGTTATTATTATTATTATTATTATTATTGTTATTCTTATTATTATTGTTATTGTTATTGTTATTGTTATCGTTATTGTTATTGTTATTATTATTGTTATTGTTATTGTTATTGTTATTGTTCCTGTTATTGTTATTGTTATTGTTCTTGTTATTTTTATTGTTATTGTTATTCTTATTGTTATTATTCATGTTATTGTTATTGTTATTGTTATTATTATTGTTATTGTTATTGTTAATGTTATTATTCTTGTTATTTCTATTGTTATTGTTATTGTTATTATTGTTGTTCATGTTATTGTTATTGTTATTGTTCCTGTTATTGTTATTGTTATTGTTGTTTCTATTGTTATTGTTATTGTTATTGTTATTGTTCATGTTATTGTTATTGTTACTGTTATTATTATTGTTATTGTTATTGTTATTGTTATTGTTATTATTATTGTTATTGTTATTTTTATTGTTATTGTTATTGTTATTGTTATTAATATTATTATTTTTATTATTATTGTTATTGTTATTGTTATTGTTATTATAATTATTGTTATTGTTATTGTTATTGTTATTGTTATTGTTATTGTTATTGTTATTGTTATTGTTATTATTATTGTTATTGTTATTGTTATTGTTATTGTTATTGTTATTGTTATTGTTATTGTTATTGTTATTGTTATTGTTATTGTTATTGTTATTGTTATTGTTATTGTTATTGTTATTGTTATTGTTATTGTTATTGTTATTGTTATTGTTATTGTTATTATTATGGTTATTATTATTGTTATTTTTATTGTTATTGTTATTATTATTATTATTATTATTATTATTTTTATTATTATTGTTATTGTTATTGTTATTAATATTGTTATTGTTATTGTTATTGTTATTGTTATTGTTATTATTATTGTTATTATTATTTTTATTATTATTGTTATTATTATTGTTATTGTTATTGTTATTGTTATTGTTATTGTTATTTTTATTGTTATTGTTATTAGTATTATTATTGTTATTGTTATTGTTATTGTTATTATTATTATTATTGTTATTTTTATTGTTATTGTTATTATTATTATTAATATTGTTATTCTTATTGTTATTGTTATTCTTATTATTATTGTTATTGTTAGTGTTCTTGTTATTTTTATTGTTATTGTTATTGTTATTGTTATTGTTATTGTTATTGTTATTGTTATTGTTATTGTTATTGTTATTATTATTATTATTTTTATTATTATTGTTATTGTTATTGTTATTTATATTATTATTATTATTTTTATTATTATTGTTATTGTTATTGGGATTTTTATTGTTATTGTTATTATTATTATTATTGTTATTCTTATTATTATTGTTATTGTTATTGTTATTGTTATCGTTATTGTTCTTGTTATTTTTATTGTTATTGTTACTGTTATTGCTATTGTTATTGTTATTGTTCCTGTTATTGTTATTGTTATTGTTCTTGTTATTTTTATTATTATTGTTATTCTTATTGTTATTGTTCATGTTATTGTTATTGTTATTATTATTGTTATTGTTATTGTTAATGTTATTGTTCTTGTTATTTCTATTGTTATTGTTATTGTTATTGTTATTGTTATTGTTATTGTTCCTGTTATTGTTATTGTTGTTTCTATTGTTATTGTTATTGTTATTGTCATTGTTATTGTTATTGTTATTGTTCTTGTTATTTATATTGTTATTGTTATTGTTATTGTTATTGTTCATGTTATTGTTATTGTTATTGTTCTTGTAATTGTTATTGTTATTGTTGTTTATATTGTTATTGTTATTGTAATTGTTCATGTTATTGTTATTGTTAATGTTATTATTATTGTTATTGTTATTGTTATTGTTATTGTTATTATTATTGTTATTGTTATTGTTATTTTTATTGTTATTGTTATTGTTATTGTTCATGTTATTGTTATTGTTATTGTTATTGTTATTGTTATTATTATTGTTATTGTTATTTATATTATTATTATTATTTTTATTATTATTGTTATTGTTATTTTTATTGTTATTGTTATTGTTATTGTTCATGTTATTGTTATTGTTATTGTTATTGTTATTGTTATTGTTATTATTATTGTTATTATTATTGTTATTGTTATTGTTATTATAATTATTGTTATTGTTATTGTTATTATTATTATTATTGTTATTATTGTTATTGTTATCATTATTTTTATTGTTTTTGTTTTTGTTTTATTATTGTTTTTGTCATTATTGTTATTATTATTATTATTGTTATTATTATTGTTATTGTTATTGTTATTGTTATTGTTATTGTTATTGTTATTGTTATTGTTATTGTTATTGTTATTGTTATTGTTATTGTTATTGTTATTGTTATTGTTATTGTTATTATATTGTTATTTTTATTGTTATTATTATTGTTATTATTATGGTTATTATTATTGTTATTGTTATTGTTATTGTTATTATTATTATTATTATTATTATTATTTTTATTATTATTGTTATTGTTATTGTTATTAATATTGTTATTGTTATTGTTATTGTTATTGTTATTGTTATTATTATTGTTATTATTATTGTTATTGTTATTGTTATTGTTATTGTTATTGTTATTGTTATTGTTATTGTTATTGTTATTGTTATTGTTATTGTTATTAGTATTATTATTGTTATTGTTATTGTTATTATTATTATTATTATTGTTATTTTTATTGTTATTGTTATTATTATTATTAATATTGTTATTCTTATTGTTATTGTTATTCTTATTATTTTTTTTATTGTTAGTGTTCTTGTTATTTTTATTGTTATTGTTATTGTTATTGTTATTGTTATTGTTATTGTTATTGTTATTGTTATTGTTATTGTTATTGTTATTGTTATTGTTATTGTTATTATTATTATTTTTATTATTATTGTTATTGTTATTGTTATTTATATTATTATTATTATTTTTATTATTATTGTTATTGGGATTTTTATTGTTATTGTTATTATTATTATTATTATTATTATTATTGTTATTCTTATTATTATTGTTATTGTTATTGTTATTGTTATTGTTATTGTTCTTGTTATTTTTATTGTTATTGTTATTGTTATTGCTATTGTTATTGTTATTGTTCCTGTTATTGTTATTGTTATTGTTCTTGTTATTTTTATTGTTATTGTTATTCTTATTGTTATTGTTCATGTTATTGTTATTTGTTATTGTTATTATTATTTTTATTATTATTGTTATTGTTATTGGGATTTTTATTGTTATTATTATTATTATTGTTATTCTTATTATTATTGTTATTGTTATTGTTATTGTTATCGTTATTGTTCTTGTTATTTTTATTGTTATTGTTACTGTTATTGCTATTGTTATTGTTATTGTTCCTGTTATTGTTATTGTTATTGTTCTTGTTATTTTTATTATTATTGTTATTCTTATTGTTATTGTTCATGTTATTGTTATTGTTATTATTATTGTTATTGTTATTGTTAATGTTATTGTTATTGTTATTGTTATTGTTATTGTTATTGTTTTTGTTATTGTTATTGTTATTGTTATTGTTATTGTTATTGTTATTGTTATTGTTATTGTTATTGTTATTGTTATTGTTATTGTTATTGTTATTGTTATTGTTATTGTTATTGTTATTATATTGTTATTTTTATTGTTATTGTTATTATTATGGTTATTATTATTGTTATTGTTATTGTTATTGTTATTATTATTATTATTATTTTTATTATTATTGTTATTGTTATTGTTATTAATATTGTTATTGTTATTGTTATTGTTATTGTTATTTTTATTGTTATTATTATTGTTATTGTTATTGTTATTGTTATTGTTATTGTTATTGTTATTGTTATTGTTATTGTTATTGTTATTGTTATTGTTATTGTTATTGTTATTAGTATTATAATTGTAATTGTTATTGTTATTATTATTATTATTATTATTGTTATTTTTATTGTTATTGTTACTATTATTATTAATATTGTTATTCTTATTGTTATTGTTATTCTTATTATTATTGTTATTGTTAGTGTTCTTGTTATTTTTATTGTTATTGGTATTGTTATTGTTATTGTTATTGTTATTGTTATTGTTATTGTTATTGTTATTGTTATTGTTATTGTTATTGTTATTGTTATTGTTATTGTTATTGTTATTGTTATTGTTATTATTATTATTATTTTTATTATTATTGTTATTGTTATTGTTATTTATATTATTATTATTATTTTTATTATTATTGTTATTGTTATTGGGATTTTTATTGTTATTGTTATTATTATTATTATTGTTATTCTTATTATTATTGTTATTGTTATTGTTATTGTTATCGTTATTGTTCTTGTTATTTTTATTGTTATTGTTATTGTTATTGTTATTGCTATTGTTATTGTTATTGTTCATGTTATTGTTATTGTTATTGTTCTTGTTATTTTTATTGTTATTGTTATTTTTATTGTTATTGTTCATGTTATTGTTATTGTTATTGTTATTATTATTGTTATTGTTATTGTTAATGTTATTGTTCTTGTTATTTCTATTGTTATTGTTATTGTTATTGTTATTGTTATTGTTCATGTTATTGTTATTGTTATTGTTCCTGTTATTGTTATTGTTATTGTTGTTTCTATTGTTATTGTTATTGTTATTGTTCATGTTCATGTTATTGTTATTGTTATTCTTATTGTTATTGTTATTGTTATTGTTATTATTATTGTTATTGTTATTTTTATTGTTATTGTTATTGTTTATGTTCATGTTATTGTTATTGTTATTGTTATTGTTATTATTATTGTTATTGTTATTGTTATTTGTATTGTTATTGTTATTGTTATTGTTCATGTTATTGTTATTGTTATTGTTCCTGTTATTGTTAATGTTATTGTTGTTTCTATTGTTATTGTTATTGTTATTGTTATTGTTCATGTTATTGTTATTGTTACTGTTATTATTATTGTTATTGTTATTGTTATTGTTAATGTTATTGTTATTATTATTGTTATTGTTATTTTTATTGTTATTATTATGGTTCATGTTATTGTTATTGTTATTGTTATTATTATTTTTATTTTTATTATTATTGTTATTGTTATTGGGATTTTTATTGTTATTGTTATTGTTATTGTTATTGTTATTGTTATTGTTATTGTTATTGTTATTGTTATTGTTATTGTTATTGTTATTGTTATTATTATTATTTTTATTATTATTGTTATTGTTATTGTTATTTATATTATTATTATTATTATTATTATTATTGTTATTGGGATTTTTATTGTTATTGTTATTATTATTATTATTATTATTATTGTTATTCTTATTATTATTGTTATTGTTATTGTTATTGTTATCGTTATTGTTCTTGTTATTTTTATTGTTATTGTTATTGTTATTGCTATTGTTATTGTTATTGTTCCTGTTATTGTTATTGTTATTGTTCTTGTTATTTTTATTGTTATTGTTATTCTTATTATTATTGTTCATGTTATTGTTATTGTTATTATTATTGTTACTGTTATTGTTAATGTTATTGTTCTTGTTATTTCTATTGTTATTGTTATTGTTATTGTTATTGTTATTGTTATTGTTCATGTTATTGTTATTGTTATTGTTATTGTTATTGTTATTATTATTGTTATTGTTATTGTTGTTTCTATTATTATTGTTATTGTTATTGTTATTGTTCATGTTATTGTTATTGTTACTGTTATTATTATTGTTATTGTTATTGTTATTGTTATTGCTATTATTATTGTTATTGTTATTTTTATTGTTATTGTTATTGTTATTGTTCATGTTATTGTTATTGTTATTGTTATTGTTCATGTTATTGTTATTGTTATTG
The DNA here is from genome assembly GCA_948472305.1 of Vicia faba. Lineage (NCBI taxonomy): Eukaryota > Viridiplantae > Streptophyta > Magnoliopsida > Fabales > Fabaceae > Vicia > Vicia faba. The sequence goes on along the minus strand of CATIWC010001825.1, from coordinate 40,643 downwards.
TTATTATTATTGTTATTGTTATTGTTATTGTTATTGTTATTGTTATTGTTATTGTTATTGTTATTGTTGTTGTTATTGTTATTGTTATTGTTATTATTATTATTATTATTATTATTATTGTTATTGTTATTGTTATTTTTATTATTATTATTATTTTTATTTTTATTATTATTGTTATTGTTATTGGGATTTTTATTTTTATTGTTATTATTATTATTATTATTATTATTATTGTTATTCTTATTATTATTGTTATTGTTATTGTTATTGTTATCGTTATTGTTATTGTTATTATTATTGTTATTGTTATTGTTATTGTTCCTGTTATTGTTATTGTTATTGTTCTTGTTATTTTTATTGTTATTGTTATTCTTATTGTTATTATTCATGTTATTGTTATTGTTATTGTTATTATTATTGTTATTGTTATTGTTAATGTTATTATTCTTGTTATTTCTATTGTTATTGTTATTGTTATTATTGTTGTTCATGTTATTGTTATTGTTATTGTTATTGTTATTGTTATTGTTATTGTTATTGTTATTGTTATTGTTATTGTTATTGTTATTGTTATTGTTATTGTTATTGTTATTGTTATTGTTATTGTTATTGTTATTGTTATTGTTATTGTTATTGTTATTGTTATTGTTATTGTTATTGTTATTGTTATTATTATGGTTATTATTATTGTTATTGTTATTGTTATTGTTATTATTATTATTATTATTATTATTATTTTTATTGTTATTGTTATTGTTACTGTCATTATTATTGTTATTGTTATTGTTATTGTTATTGTTCTTGTTATTTATATTGTTATTGTTATTGTTATTGTTATTGTTCATGTTATTGTTATTGTTATTGTTCCTGTAATTGTTATTGTTATTGTTGTTTATATTGTTATTGTTATTGTTATTGTTCATGTTATTGTTATTGTTACTGTTATTATTATTGTTATTGTTATTGTTATTGTTATTGTTATTATTATTGTTATTGTTATTTTTATTGTTATTGTTATTGTTATTGTTCATGTTATTGTTATTGTTATTGTTATTGTTATTGTTATTGTTATTATTATTGTTATTGTTATTGTTATTGTTATTGTTCATGTTATTGTTATTGTTACTGTTATTATTATTGTTATTGTTATTGTTATTGTTATTATTATTGTTAATGTTATTTTTATTGTTATTGTTATTGTTATTGTTCATGTTATTGTTATTGTTATTGTTATTGTTATTATTATTGTTATTATTATTGTTATTGTTATTGTTATTATAATTATTGTTATTGTTATTGTTATTATTATTATTATTGTTATTATTGTTATTGTTATCATTATTTTTATTGTTTTTGTTTTTGTTTTATTATTGTTTTTGTCATTATTCTTATTATTATTATTATTATTGTTATTGTTATTGTTATTGTTATTATTATTGTTATTGTTATTGTTATTGTTATTGTTATTGTTATTGTTATTGTTATTGTTATTGTTATTGTTATTGTTATTGTTATTGTTATTGTTATTGTTATTGTTATTGTTATTGTTATTGTTATTGTTATTGTTATTGTTATTGTTATTGTTATTATATTGTTATTTTTATTGTTATTATTATTGTTATTATTATGGTTATTGTTATTGTTATTGTTATTGTTATTATTATTATTATTATTATTATTATTATTTTTATTATTATTGTTATTGTTATTGTTATTAATATTGTTATTGTTATTGTTATTGTTATTGTTATTGTTATTATTATTGTTATTATTATTGTTATTGTTATTGTTATTGTTATTGTTATTGTTATTGTTATTGTTATTGTTATTGTTATTGTTATTGTTATTATTATTTATATCATTATTATTATTTTTATTATTATTGTTATTGGGATTTTTATTGTTATTGTTATTATTATTATTATTATTATTGTTATTCTTATTATTATTGTTATTGTTATTGTTATTGTTATCGTTATTGTTCTTGTTATTTTTATTGTTATTGTTATTGTTATTGCTATTGTTATTGTTATTGTTCCTGTTATTGTTATTGTTATTGTTCTTGTTATTTTTATTGTTATTGTTATTCTTATTGTTATTGTTCATGTTATTGTTATTGTTATTATTATTGTTACTGTTATTGTTAATGTTATTGTTCTTGTTATTTCTATTGTTATTGTTATTGTTATTGTTCATGTTATTGTTATTAATATTGTTATTGTTATTGTTATTATTATTGTTATTGTTATTGTTGTTTCTATTATTATTGTTATTGTTATTGTTATTGTTCATGTTATTGTTATTGTTACTGTTATTATTATTGTTATTGTTATTGTTATTGTTATTGCTATTATTATTGTTATTGTTATTTTTATTGTTATTGTTATTGTTATTGTTCATTTTATTGTTATTGTTATTGTTATTGTTCATGTTATTGTTATTGTTATTGTTATTATTATTGTTATTGTTATTGTTATTGTTATTGTTATTGTTATTGTTATTGTTATTGTTATTGTTATTGTTATTGTTATTGTTATTGTTATTGTTATTGTTGTTGTTATTGTTATTGTTATTGTTATTGTTATTATTATTATTATTATTATTATTATTATTATTGTTATTGTTATTGTTATTTTTATTATTATTATTATTTTTATTTTTATTATTATTGTTATTGTTATTGGGATTTTTATTTTTATTGTTATTATTATTATTATTATTATTATTATTATTGTTATTCTTATTATTATTGTTATTGTTATTGTTATTGTTATCGTTATTGTTATTGTTATTATTATTGTTATTGTTATTGTTATTGTTCCTGTTATTGTTATTGTTATTGTTCTTGTTATTTTTATTGTTATTGTTATTCTTATTGTTATTATTCATGTTATTGTTATTGTTATTGTTATTATTATTGTTATTGTTATTGTTAATGTTATTATTCTTGTTATTTCTATTGTTATTGTTATTGTTATTATTGTTGTTCATGTTATTGTTATTGTTATTGTTATTGTTATTGTTATTGTTATTGTTATTGTTATTGTTATTGTTATTGTTATTGTTATTGTTATTGTTATTGTTATTGTTATTGTTATTGTTATTGTTATTGTTATTGTTATTGTTATTGTTATTGTTATTATTATGGTTATTATTATTGTTATTGTTATTGTTATTGTTATTATTATTATTATTATTATTATTATTTTTATTGTTATTGTTATTGTTACTGTCATTATTATTGTTATTGTTATTGTTATTGTTATTGTTCTTGTTATTTATATTGTTATTGTTATTGTTATTGTTATTGTTCATGTTATTGTTATTGTTATTGTTCCTGTAATTGTTATTGTTATTGTTGTTTATATTGTTATTGTTATTGTTATTGTTCATGTTATTGTTATTGTTACTGTTATTATTATTGTTATTGTTATTGTTATTGTTATTATTATTGTTATTGTTATTTTTATTGTTATTGTTATTGTTATTGTTCATGTTATTGTTATTGTTATTGTTATTGTTATTGTTATTATTATTGTTATTGTTATTGTTATTGTTATTGTTCATGTTATTGTTATTGTTACTGTTATTATTATTGTTATTGTTATTGTTATTGTTATTATTATTGTTAATGTTATTTTTATTGTTATTGTTATTGTTATTGTTCATGTTATTGTTATTGTTATTGTTATTGTTATTATTATTGTTATTATTATTGTTATTGTTATTGTTATTATAATTATTGTTATTGTTATTGTTATTATTATTATTATTGTTATTATTGTTATTGTTATCATTATTTTTATTGTTTTTGTTTTTGTTTTATTATTGTTTTTGTCATTATTCTTATTATTATTATTATTATTGTTATTGTTATTGTTATTGTTATTATTATTGTTATTGTTATTGTTATTGTTATTGTTATTGTTATTGTTATTGTTATTGTTATTGTTATTGTTATTGTTATTGTTATTGTTATTGTTATTGTTATTGTTATTGTTATTGTTATTGTTATTGTTATTGTTTTTGTTATTATATTGTTATTTTTATTGTTATTATTATTGTTATTATTATGGTTATTGTTATTGTTATTGTTATTGTTATTATTATTATTATTATTATTATTATTTTTATTATTATTGTTATTGTTATTGTTATTAATACTGTTATTGTTATTGTTATTGTTATTGTTATTGTTATTATTATTGTTATTATTATTGTTATTGTTATTGTTATTGTTATTGTTATTGTTATTGTTATTGTTATTGTTATTGTTATTGTTATTGTTATTGTTATTATTATTTATATTATTATTATTATTTTTATTATTATTGTTATTGGGATTTTTATTGTTATTGTTATTATTATTATTATTATTATTGTTATTCTTATTATTATTGTTATTGTTATTGTTATTGTTATCGTTATTGTTCTTGTTATTTTTATTGTTATTGTTATTGTTATTGCTATTGTTATTGTTATTGTTCCTGTTATTGTTATTGTTATTGTTCTTGTTATTTTTATTGTTATTGTTATTCTTATTGTTATTGTTCATGTTATTGTTATTGTTATTATTATTGTTACTGTTATTGTTATTGTTATTGTTGTTGTTATTGTTATTGTTATTGTTATTGTTATTGTTATTGTTATTATTATTATTATTTTTATTATTATTGTTATTGTTATTGTTATTTTTATTATTATTATTATTTTTATTTTTATTATTATTGTTATTGTTATTGGGATTTTTATTTTTATTGTTATTATTATTATTATTATTATCATTATTGTTATTCTTATTATTATTGTTATTGTTATTGTTATTGTTATCGTTATTGTTATTGTTATTATTATTGTTATTGTTATTGTTATTGTTCTTGTTATTGTTATTGTTATTGTTCTTGTTATTTTTATTGTTATTGTTATTCTTATTGTTATTATTCATGTTATTGTTATTGTTATTGTTATTATTATTGTTATTGTTATTGTTAATGTTATTATTCTTGTTATTTCTATTGTTATTGTTATTGTTATTATTGTTGTTCATGTTATTGTTATTGTTATTGTTATTTTTATTGTTATTGTTATTGTTATTATTAATATTGTTATTCTTATTGTTATTGTTATTCTTATTATTATTGTTATTGTTAGTGTTCTTGTTATTTTTATTGTTATTGTTATTGTTATTGTTATTGTTATTGTTATTGTTATTGTTATTGTTATTGTTATTGTTATTGTTATTGTTATTATTATTATTTTTATTATTATTGTTATTGTTATTGTTATTTATATTATTATTATTATTTTTATTATTATTGTTATTGGGATTTTTATTGTTATTGTTATTATTATTATTATTATTATTATTGTTATTCTTATTATTATTGTTATTGTTATTGTTATTGTTATCGTTATTGTTCTTGTTATTTTTATTGTTATTGTTATTGTTATTGCTATTGTTATTGTTATTGTTCCTGTTATTGTTATTGTTATTGTTCTTGTTATTTTTATTGTTATTGTTATTCTTATTATTATTGTTCATGTTATTGTTATTGTTATTATTATTGTTACTGTTATTGTTAATGTTATTGTTCTTGTTATTTCTATTGTTATTGTTATTGTTATTGTTCATGTTATTGTTATTGTTATTGTTATTGTTATTGTTATTATTATTGTTATTGTTGTTTCTATTATTATTGTTATTGTTATTGTTATTGTTCATGTTATTGTTATTGTTACTGTTATTATTATTGTTATTGTTATTGTTATTGTTATTGCTATTATTATTGTTATTGTTATTTTTATTGTTATTGTTATTGTTATTGTTCATGTTATTGTTATTGTTATTGTTATTGTTCATGTTATTGTTATTGTTATTGTTATTATTATTGTTATTGTTATTGTTATTGTTATTGTTATTGTTATTGTTATTGTTATTGTTATTGTTATTGTTATTGTTGTTGTTATTGTTATTGTTATTGTTATTGTTATTATTATTATTATTATTATTATTGTTATTGTTATTGTTATTTTTATTATTATTATTATTTTTATTTTTATTATTATTGTTATTGTTATTGGGATTTTTATTTTTATTGTTATTATTATTATTATTATTATTATTATTATTGTTATTCTTATTATTATTGTTATTGTTATTGTTATTGTTATCGTTATTGTTATTGTTATTATTATTGTTATTGTTATTGTTATTGTTCCTGTTATTGTTATTGTTATTGTTCTTGTTATTTTTATTGTTATTGTTATTCTTATTGTTATTATTCATGTTATTGTTATTGTTATTGTTATTATTATTGTTATTGTTATTGTTAATGTTATTATTCTTGTTATTTCTATTGTTATTGTTATTGTTATTATTGTTGTTCATGTTATTGTTATTGTTATTGTTATTGTTATTGTTATTGTTATTGTTATTGTTATTGTTATTGTTATTGTTATTGTTATTGTTATTGTTATTGTTATTGTTATTGTTATTGTTATTGTTATTGTTATTGTTATTGTTATTGTTATTGTTATTGTTATTGTTATTGTTATTGTTATTGTTATTGTTATTGTTATTATTATGGTTATTATTATTGTTATTGTTATTGTTATTGTTATTATTATTATTATTATTATTTTTATTGTTATTGTTATTGTTACTGTCATTATTATTGTTATTGTTATTGTTATTGTTATTGTTCTTGTTATTTATATTGTTATTGTTATTGTTATTGTTATTGTTCATGTTATTGTTATTGTTATTGTTCCTGTAATTGTTATTGTTATTGTTGTTTATATTGTTATTGTTATTGTTATTGTTCATGTTATTGTTATTGTTACTGTTATTATTATTGTTATTGTTATTGTTATTGTTATTGTTATTATTATTGTTATTGTTATTTTTATTGTTATTGTTATTGTTATTGTTCATGTTATTGTTATTGTTATTGTTATTGTTATTGTTATTATTATTATTATTGTTATTGTTATTGTTATTGTTCATGTTATTGTTATTGTTACTGTTATTATTATTGTTATTGTTATTGTTATTGTTATTATTATTGTTAATGTTATTTTTATTGTTATTGTTATTGTTATTGTTCATGTTATTGTTATTGTTATTGTTATTGTTATTATTATTGTTATTATTATTGTTATTGTTATTGTTATTATAATTATTGTTATTGTTATTGTTATTATTATTATTATTGTTATTATTGTTATTGTTATCATTATTTTTATTGTTTTTGTTTTTGTTTTATTATTGTTTTTGTCATTATTCTTATTATTATTATTATTATTGTTATTGTTATTGTTATTGTTATTATTATTGTTATTGTTATTGTTATTGTTATTGTTATTGTTATTGTTATTGTTATTGTTATTGTTATTGTTCATGTTATTGTTATTGTTATTGTTCCTGTAATTGTTATTGTTATTGTTGTTTATATTGTTATTGTTATTGTTATTGTTCATGTTATTGTTATTGTTACTGTTATTATTATTGTTATTGTTATTGTTATTGTTATTGTTATTATTATTGTTATTGTTATTTTTATTGTTATTGTTATTGTTATTGTTCATGTTATTGTTATTGTTATTGTTATTGTTATTGTTATTATTATTGTTATTGTTATTGTTATTGTTATTGTTCATGTTATTGTTATTGTTACTGTTATTATTATTGTTATTGTTATTGTTATTGTTATTATTATTGTTAATGTTATTTTTATTGTTATTGTTATTGTTATTGTTCATGTTATTGTTATTGTTATTGTTATTGTTATTATTATTGTTATTATTATTGTTATTGTTATTGTTATTATAATTATTGTTATTGTTATTGTTATTATTATTATTATTGTTATTATTGTTATTGTTATCATTATTTTTATTGTTTTTGTTTTTGTTTTATTATTGTTTTTGTCATTATTCTTATTATTATTATTATTATTGTTATTGTTATTGTTATTGTTATTATTATTGTTATTGTTATTGTTATTGTTCTTGTTATTTATATTGTTATTGTTATTGTTATTGTTATTGTTCATGTTATTGTTATTGTTATTGTTCCTGTAATTGTTATTGTTATTGTTGTTTATATTGTTATTGTTATTGTTATTGTTCATGTTATTGTTATTGTTACTGTTATTATTATTGTTATTGTTATTGTTATTGTTATTGTTATTATTATTGTTATTGTTATTTTTATTGTTATTGTTATTGTTATTGTTCATGTTATTGTTATTGTTATTGTTATTGTTATTGTTATTATTATTGTTATTGTTATTGTTATTGTTATTGTTCATGTTATTGTTATTGTTACTGTTATTATTATTGTTATTGTTATTGTTATTGTTATTATTATTGTTAATGTTATTTTTATTGTTATTGTTATTGTTCATGTTATTGTTATTGTTATTGTTATTGTTATTATTATTGTTATTATTATTGTTATTGTTATTGTTATTATAATTATTGTTATTGTTATTGTTATTATTATTATTATTGTTATTATTGTTATTGTTATTGTTATCATTATTTTTATTGTTTTTGTTTTTGTTTTATTATTGTTTTTGTCATTATTCTTATTATTATTATTATTATTGTTATTGTTATTGTTATTGTTATTATTATTGTTATTGTTATTGTTATTGTTATTGTTATTGTTATTGTTATTGTTATTGTTATTGTTATTGTTATTGTTATTGTTATTGTTAGTGTGTTTGTTATTGTTATTGTTATTGTTATTGTTATTGTTATTGTTATTGTTATTGTTATTATATTGTTATTTTTATTGTTATTATTATTGTTATTATTATGGTTATTGTTATTGTTATTGTTATTGTTATTATTATTATTATTATTATTATTATTATTTTTATTATTATTGTTATTGTTATTGTTATTAATATTGTTATTGTTATTGTTATTGTTATTGTTATTGTTATTATTATTGTTATTATTATTGTTATTGTTATTGTTATTGTTATTGTTATTGTTATTGTTATTGTTATTGTTATTGTTATTGTTATTGTTATTATTGTTTATATTATTATTATTATTTTTATTATTATTGTTATTGGGATTTTTATTGTTATTGTTATTATTATTATTATTATTATTGTTATTCTTATTATTATTGTTATTGTTATTGTTATTGTTATCGTTATTGTTCTTGTTATTTTTATTGTTATTGTTATTGTTATTGCTATTGTTATTGTTATTGTTCCTGTTATTGTTATTGTTATTGTTCTTGTTATTTTTATTGTTATTGTTATTGTTATTGTTATTGTTCATGTTATTGTTATTGTTATTATTATTGTTACTGTTATTGTTAATGTTATTGTTCTTGTTATTTCTATTGTTATTGTTATTGTTATTGTTCATGTTATTGTTATTAATATTGTTATTGTTATTGTTATTATTATTGTTATTGTTATTGTTGTTTCTATTATTATTGTTATTGTTATTGTTATTGTTCATGTTATTGTTATTGTTACTGTTATTATTATTGTTATTGTTATTGTTATTGTTATTGCTATTATTATTGTTATTGTTATTTTTATTGTTATTGTTATTGTTATTGTTCATGTTATTGTTATTGTTATTGTTATTGTTCATGTTATTGTTATTGTTATTGTTATTATTATTGTTATTGTTATTGTTATTGTTATTGTTATTGTTATTGTTATTGTTATTGTTATTGTTATTGTTATTGTTATTGTTATTGTTATTGTTATTGTTGTTGTCATTGTTATTGTTATTGTTATTGTTATTGTTATTGTTATTATTATTATTATTTTTATTATTATTGTTATTGTTATTGTTATTTTTATTATTATTATTATTTTTATTTTTATTATTATTGTTATTGTTATTGGGATTTTTATTTTTATTGTTATTATTATTATTATTATTATCATTATTGTTATTCTTATTATTATTATTATTGTTATTGTTATTGTTATTGTTATCGTTATTGTTATTGTTATTATTATTGTTATTGTTATTGTTATTGTTCTTGTTATTGTTATTGTTATTGTTCTTGTTATTTTTATTGTTATTGTTATTCTTATTGTTATTATTCATGTTATTGTTATTGTTATTGTTATTATTATTGTTATTGTTATTGTTAATGTTATTATTCTTATTATTTCTATTGTTATTGTTATTGTTATTATTGTTGTTCATGTTATTGTTATTGTTATTGTTATTTTTATTGTTATTGTTATTGTTATTGTTATTGTTATTGTTATTGTTATTGTTATTGTTATTGTTATTGTTATTGTTATTGTTATTGTTATTGTTATTGTTATTGTTATTGTTATTGTTATTGTTATTGTTATTATTATGGTTATTATTATTGTTATTGATATTGTTATTGTTATTATTATTATTATTATTATTATTATTTTTATTATTATTGTTATTGTTATTGTTATTAATATTGTTATTGTTATTGTTATTGTTATTATTATTGTTATTATTATTTTTATTATTATTGTTATTATTATTGTTATTGTTATTGTTATTGTTATTGTTATTGTTATTGTTATTGTTATTAGTATTATAATTGTAATTGTTATTGTTATTATTATTATTATTATTATTGTTATTTTTATTGTTATTGTTACTATTATTATTAATATTGTTATTCTTATTGTTATTGTTATTCTTATTATTATTGTTATTGTTAGTGTTCTTGTTATTTTTATTGTTATTGGTATTGTTATTGTTATTGTTATTGTTATTGTTATTGTTATTGTTATTGTTATTGTTATTGTTATTGTTATTGTTATTGTTATTGTTATTGTTATTGTTATTGTTATTGTTATTGTTATTGTTATTATTATTATTATTTTTATTATTATTGTTATTGTTATTGTTATTTATATTATTATTTTTATTTTTATTATTATTGTTATTGTTATTGGGATTTTTATTGTTATTGTTATTATTATTATTATTGTTATTCTTATTATTATTGTTATTGTTATTGTTATTGTTATCGTTATTGTTCTTGTTATTTTTATTGTTATTGTTATTGTTATTGCTATTGTTATTGTTATTGTTCCTGTTATTGTTATTGTTATTGTTCTTGTTATTTTTATTGTTATTGTTATTTTTATTGTTATTGTTCATGTTATTGTTATTGTTATTATTATTGTTATTGTTATTGTTAATGTTATTGTTCTTGTTATTTCTATTGTTATTGTTATTGTTATTGTTATTGTTATTGTTATTGTTCATGTTATTGTTATTGTTATTGTTCCTGTTATTGTTATTGTTATTGTTGTTTCTATTGTTATTGTTATTGTTATTGTTCATGTTCATGTTATTGTTATTGTTATTGTTATTGTTATTGTTATTGTTATTGTTATTGTTATTGTTATTGTTATTTTTATTGTTATTGTTATTGTTTATGTTCATGTTATTGTTATTGTTATTGTTATTATTATTGTTATTGTTATTGTTATTTGTATTGTTATTGTTATTGTTATTGTTCATGTTATTGTTATTGTTATTATTATTTTTATTATTATTGTTATTGTTATTGTTATTAATATTGTTATTGTTATTGTTATTGTTATTGTTATTGTTATTATTATTGTTATTATTATTTTTATTATTATTGTTATTATTATTTTTATTGTTATTGTTATTGTTATTGTTATTGTTATTGTTATTGTTATTGTTATTAGTATTATTATTGTTATTGTTATTGTTATTGTTATTATTATTATTATTGTTATTTTTATTGTTATTGTTATTATTATTATTAATATTGTTATTCTTATTGTTATTGTTATTCTTATTATTATTGTTATTGTTAGTGTTCTTGTTATTTTTATTGTTATTGTTATTGTTATTGTTATTGTTATTGTTATTGTTATTGTTATTGTTATTGTTATTGTTATTGTTATTGTTATTGTTATTATTATTATTATTTTTATTATTATTGTTATTGTTATTGTTATTTATATTATTATTATTATTTTTATTATTATTGTTATTGTTATTGGGATTTTTATTGTTATTATTATTATTATTATTGTTATTATTATTATTATTATTGTTATTCTTATTATTATTGTTATTGTTATTGTTATTGTTATCGTTATTGTTCTTGTTATTTTTATTGTTATTGTTACTGTTATTGCTATTGTTATTGTTATTGTTCCTGTTATTGTTATTGTTATTGTTCTTGTTATTTTTATTATTATTGTTATTCTTATTGTTATTGTTCATGTTATTGTTATTGTTATTATTATTGTTATTGTTATTGTTAATGTTATTGTTCTTGTTATTTCTTTTGTTATTGTTATTGTTATTGTTATTGTTCATGTTATTGTTATTGTTATTGTTCCTGTTATTGTTATTGTTGTTTCTATTGTTATTGTTATTGTTATTGTCATTGTTATTGTTCATGTTATTGTTATTGTTACTATTATTATTATTGTTATTGTTATTTTTATTGTCATTGTTCTTGTTATTTCTATTGTTATTGTTATTGTTATTGTTATTGTTATTGTTCATGTTATTGTTATTGTTATTGTTCCTGTTATTGTTATTGTTATTGTTGTTTATATTGTTATTGTTATTGTTATTATTATTGTTAATGTTATTTTTATTGTTATTGTTATTGTTATTGTTCATGTTATTGTTATTGTTATTATTATTGTTATTAATATTGTTATTGTTATTATTATTGTTATTGTTATTGTTATTATAATTATTGTTATTGTTATTGTTATTATTATTATTATTGTTATTATTGTTATTGTTATCATTATTTTTATTGTTTTTGTTTTTGTTTTTGTTTTTTTATTGTTTTTGTCATTATTCTTATTATTATTATTATTGTTATTGTTATTGTTATTGTTATTGTTATTGTTATTGTTATTGTTATTGTTATTGTTATTGTTATTGTTATTGTTATTGTTATTGTTATTGTTACTGTTATTGTTATTGTTATTGTTATTGTTATTGTTATTGTTATTGTTATTGTTATTGTTATTGTTATTGTTATTGTTATTGTTATTGTTATTGTTATTGTTATTGTTATTGTTATTGTTATTGTTATTATATTGTTATTTTTATTGTTATTGTTATTATTATGGTTATTATTATTGTTATTGTTATTGTTATTGTTATTGTTATTATTATTATTATTTTTTTTATTATTATTGTTATTGTTATTGTTATTAATATTGTTATTGTTATTGTTATTGTTATTGTTATTAGTATTGTTATTATTATTGTTATTGTTATTGTTATTGTTATTGTTATTGTTATTGTTATTGTTATTGTTATTGTTATTGTTATTGTTATTGTTATTGTTATTGTTATTGTTATTGTTATTGTTATTAGTATTATAATTGTAATTGTTATTGTTATTATTATTATTATTATTATTATTGTTATTTTTATTGTTATTGTTACTATTATTATTAATATTGTTATTCTTATTGTTATTGTTATTCTAATTATTATTGTTATTGTTAGTGTTCTTGTTATTTTTATTGTTATTGGTATTGTTATTGTTATTGTTATTGTTATTGTTATTGTTATTGTTATTGTTATTGTTATTGTTATTGTTATTGTTATTGTTATTGTTATTATTATTATTATTTTTATTATTATTGTTATTGTTATTGTTATTTATATTATTATTATTATTTTTATTATTATTGTTATTGTTATTGGGATTTTTATTGTTATTGTTATTATTATTATTATTGTTATTCTTATTATTATTGTTATTGTTATTGTTATTGTTATCGTTATTGTTCTTGTTATTTTTATTGTTATTGTTATTGTTATTGCTATTGTTATTGTTATTGTTCATGTTATTGTTATTGTTATTGTTATTGTTCTTGTTATTTTTATTGTTATTGTTATTTTTATTGTTATTGTTATTTTTATTGTTATTGTTCATGTTATTGTTATTGTTATTATTATTGTTATTGTTATTATTAATGTTATTGTTCTTGTTATTTCTATTGTTATTGTTATTGTTATTGTTATTGTTATTGTTATTGTTATTGTTCATGTTATTGTTATTGTTATTGTTCCTGTTATTGTTATTGTTATTGTTATTGTTGTTTCTATTGTTATTGTTATTGTTATTGTTATTGTTCATGTTCATGTTATTGTTATTGTTATTCTTATTGTTATTGTTATTGTTATTGTTATTGTTATTGTTATTATTATTGTTATTGTTATTTTTATTGTTATTGTTATTGTTTATGTTCATGTTATTGTTATTGTTATTGTTATTATTATTGTTATTCTTATTATTATTGTTATTGTTATTGTTATTGTTATCGTTATTGTTCTTGTTATTTTTATTGTTATTGTTATTGTTATTGCTATTGTTATTGTTATTGTTCATGTTATTGTTATTGTTATTGTTCTTGTTATTTTTATTGTTATTGTTATTTTTATTGTTATTGTTCATGTTATTGTTATTGTTATTATTATTGTTATTGTTATTATTAATGTTATTGTTCTTGTTATTTCTATTGTTATTGTTATTGTTATTGTTATTGTTATTGTTATTGTTATTGTTCATGTTATTGTTATTGTTATTGTTCCTGTTATTGTTATTGTTATTGTTATTGTTGTTTCTATTGTTATTGTTATTGTTATTGTTATTGTTCATGTTCATGTTATTGTTATTGTTATTCTTATTATTATTGTTATTGTTATTGGGATTTTTATAATTTTTGTTTTATTATTGTTTTTGTCATTATTCTTATTATTATTATAATTGTTATTGTTATTGTTATTGTTATTGTTATTGTTATTGTTATTGTTATTATTATTGTTATTGTTATTGTTATTGTTATTGTTATTGTTATTGTTATTGTTATTGTTATTGTTATTATTATTGTTATTGTTATTGTTATTGTTATTGTTATTGTTATTGTTATTGTTATTGTTATTGTTATTGTTATTGTTATTGTTATTGTTATTTTATTGTTATTTTATTGTTATTATTATTGTTATTATTATGGTTATTATTATTGTTATTATTATTGTTATTGTTATTGTTATTATTATTATTATTATTATTATTATTATTATTATTTTTATTATTATTGTTATTGTTATTGTTATTAATATTGTTATTGTTATTGTTATTGTTATTGTTATTGTTATTATTATTGTTATTATTATTATTATTAATATTGTTATTCTTATTGTGATTTTTATTGTTATTATTATTATTATTGTTATTGTTATTCTTATTATTATTGTTATTGTTATTGTTATTGTTATCGTTATTGTTCTTGTTATTTTTATTGTTATTGTTATTGTTATTGCTATTGTTATTGTTATTGTTCCTGTTATTGTTATTGTTATTATTCTTGTTATTTTTATTGTTATTGTTATTCTTATTGTTATTGTTCATGTTATTGTTATTGTTATTATTATTGTTATTGTTATTGTTAATGTTATTGTTCTTGTTATTTCTATTGTTATTTTTATTTTTATTGTTATTGTTCATGTTATTGTTATTGTTATTGTTCCTGTTATTGTTATTGTTATTGTTGTTTCTATTGTTATTGTTATTGTTACTGTCATTATTATTGTTATTGTTATTGTTATTGTTATTGTTCTTGTTATTTATATTGTTATTGTTATTGTTATTGTTATTGTTCATGTTATTGTTATTGTTATTGTTCCTGTAATTGTTATTGTTATTGTTGTTTATATTGTTATTGTTATTGTTATTGTTCATGTTATTGTTATTGTTACTGTTATTATTATTGTTATTGTTATTGTTATTGTTATTGTTATTATTATTGTTATTGTTATTTTTATTGTTATTGTTATTGTTATTGTTCATGTTATTGTTATTGTTATTGTTATTGTTATTGTTATTATTATTGTTATTGTTATTGTTATTGTTATTGTTCATGTTATTGTTATTGTTACTGTTATTATTATTGTTATTGTTATTGTTATTGTTATTATTATTGTTAATGTTATTTTTATTGTTATTATTATTGTTATTGTTCATGTTATTGTTATTGTTATTGTTATTGTTATTATTATTGTTATTATTATTGTTATTGTTATTGTTATTATAATTATTGTTATTGTTATTGTTATTATTATTATTATTGTTATTATTGTTATTGTTATCATTATTTTTATTGTTTTTGTTTTTGTTTTATTATTGTTTTTGTCATTATTCTTATTATTATTATTATTGTTATTGTTATTGTTATTATTATTGTTATTGTTATTGTTATTGTTATTGTTATTGTTATTGTTATTGTTATTGTTATTGTTATTGTTATTGTTATTGTTATTGTTATTGTTATTGTTATTGTTATTGTTATTGTTATTGTTATTGTTATTGTTATTGTTATTGTTATTGTTATTGTTATTGTTATTGTTATTGTTATTGTTATTGTTATTATATTGTTATTTTTATTGTTATTATTATTGTTATTATTATGGTTATTGTTATTGTTATTGTTATTGTTATTATTATTATTATTATTATTATTATTATTTTTATTATTATTGTTATTGTTATTGTTATTAATATTGTTATTGTTATTGTTATTGTTATTGTTATTGTTATTATTATTGTTATTATTATTGTTATTGTTATTGTTATTGTTATTGTTATTGTTATTGTTATTGTTATTGTTATTGTTATTAGTATTATTATTGTTATTGTTATTGTTATTATTATTATTATTATTGTTATTTTTATTGTTATTGTTATTATTATTATTAATATTGTTATTCTTATTGTTATTGTTATTCTTATTATTATTGTTATTGTTAGTGTTCTTGTTATTTTTATTGTTATTGTTATTGTTATTGTTATTGTTATTGTTATTGTTATTGTTATTGTTATTGTTATTGTTATTGTTATTGTTATTGTTATTGTTATTGTTATTGTTATTGTTATTGTTATTGTTATTGTTATTGTTATTATTATTATTTTTATTATTATTGTTATTGTTATTGTTATTTATATTATTATTATTATTTTTATTATTATTGTTATTGGGATTTTTATTGTTATTGTTATTATTATTATTATTATTATTGTTATTCTTATTATTATTGTTATTGTTATTGTTATTGTTATCGTTATTGTTCTTGTTATTTTTATTGTTATTGTTATTGTTATTGCTATTGTTATTGTTATTGTTCCTGTTATTGTTATTGTTATTGTTCTTGTTATTTTTATTGTTATTGTTATTCTTATTGTTATTGTTCATGTTATTGTTATTGTTATTATTATTGTTACTGTTATTGTTAATGTTATTGTTCTTGTTATTTCTATTGTTATTGTTATTGTTATTGTTCATGTTATTGTTATTGTTATTGTTATTGTTATTGTTATTATTATTGTTATTGTTATTGTTATTGTTGTTTCTATTGTTATTGTTATTGTTATTGTTATTGTTCATGTTATTGTTATTGTTACTGTTATTATTATTGTTATTGTTATTGTTATTGTTATTGCTATTATTATTGTTATTGTTATTTTTATTGTTATTGTTATTGTTATTGTTCATGTTATTGTTATTGTTATTGTTCATGTTATTGTTATTGTTATTATTATTGTTATTGTTATTGTTATTGTTATTGTTATTGTTATTGTTATTGTTATTGTTATTGTTATTGTTATTGTTATTGTTATTGTTATTGTTGTTGTTATTGTTATTGTTATTGTTATTGTTATTATTATTATTATTATTTTTATTATTATTGTTATTGTTATTGTTATTTTTATTATTATTATTATTTTTATTTTTATTATTATTGTTATTGTTATTGGGATTTTTATTTTTATTGTTATTATTATTATTATTATTATTATTATTGTTATTCTTATTATTATTGTTATTGTTATTGTTATTGTTATCGTTATTGTTATTGTTATTATTATTGTTATTGTTATTGTTATTGTTCCTGTTATTGTTATTGTTATTGTTCTTGTTATTTTTATTGTTATTGTTATTCTTATTGTTATTATTCATGTTATTGTTATTGTTATTGTTATTATTATTGTTATTGTTATTGTTAATGTTATTATTCTTGTTATTTCTATTGTTATTGTTATTGTTATTATTGTTGTTCATGTTATTGTTATTGTTATTGTTCCTGTTATTGTTATTGTTATTGTTGTTTCTATTGTTATTGTTATTGTTATTGTTATTGTTCATGTTATTGTTATTGTTACTGTTATTATTATTGTTATTGTTATTGTTATTGTTATTGTTATTATTATTGTTATTGTTATTTTTATTGTTATTGTTATTGTTATTGTTATTGTTATTAATATTATTATTTTTATTATTATTGTTATTGTTATTGTTATTATAATTATTGTTATTGTTATTGTTATTGTTATTGTTATTATTATTATTATTATTATTATTATTATTATTATTATTGTTATTGTTATCCTTATTTTTATTGTTTTTGTTATTGTTATTGTTATTTTTATTATTATTATTATTATTATTGTTATTATTATGGTTATTGTTATTGTTATTATTATTGTTATTGTTATTGTTATTGTTATTATTATTATTATTATTATTGTTATTGTTATTGTTATTGTTATTGTTATTGTTATTGTTATTGTTATTGTTATTGTTATTGTTATTGTTATTGTTATTGTTATTGTTATTGTTATTGTTATTGTTATTGTTATTGTTATTGTTATTGTTATTGTTATTGTTATTGTTATTGTTATTGTTATTGTTATTATTATTATTTTTTATTATTTTATTATTATTGTTATTATTATTGTTATTAATATTGTTATTGTTATTGTTATTGTTATTGTTATTGTTATTATTATTGTTATTATTATTGTTATTGTTATTGTTATTGTTATTGTTATTGTTATTGTTATTATTATGGTTATTATTATTGTTATTATTATCCTTATTGTTATTGTTATTCTTATTGTTATTTTTATTCTTATTATTATTGTTATTGTTAGTGTTCTTGTTATTGTTATTGTTATTGTTATTGTTATTATTATTCTAATTCTTATTGTTATTGTTATTGTTATTGTTATTGTTATTATAATTATTGTTAATGTTATTGTTATTGTTATTGTTATTGTTATAGTTATTGTTATTATTATTATTATTGTTATTATTATTGTTATTGTTATCCTTATTTTTATTGTTTTTGTTTTTATTTTATTATTGTTTTTGTCATTATTCTTATTCTTATTATTATTATTATTGTTAATTTTATTAATATTGTTATTGTTATTGTTATTGTTATTGTTATTGTTATTGTTATTGTTATTGTTATTGTTATTGTTATTGTTATTGTTATTGTTATTGTTATTGTTATTGTTATTGTTATTTTTATTGTTATTATTATTGTTATTATTATGGTTATTGTTATTATTATTGTTATTGTTATTGTTATTGTTATTATTATTATTATTATTGTTATTGTTATTGTTATTGTTATTGTTATTGTTATTGTTATTGTTATTGTTATTGTTATTGTTATTGTTATTGTTATTGTTATTGTTATTGTTATTGTTATTGTTATTGTTATTGTTATTGTTATTGTTATTATTATTATTTTTTATTATTTTATTATTATTGTTATTGTTATTGTTATTAATATTGTTATTGTTATTGTTATATGTAGTAATATATTTTCCATATATTTTAAAGTTGTAGAAATGCACCATATTTGTTTATGCAAAAAAAAACATTTCTTGAATATTACCTAACAGATCTTATTTATTGTTACATATTTAATATTGTTAATGTATCTTATATATGGTTACATACTTAGTATTGTCAATGTGTGAAAGTGAGATGTGGGCCGATGAGGGAGAATTCTCACAACACATTGTTATTATAGGGTTTAGGAATATATATGTTATCCTATTGGGCAGTGTTATTGAAAAATTGAACATCGTTAGATTATAAATAAATAAATATTAATATGTTATACTTTTATGATGACTTTCTTTAAGATTTATATTATAATTATTGTTGTCAAATTTTGTCATTTCTAAATATTTCCTAATTATTTAATTGAGTGATTTTAAATATTATTTAATAGAAATTTTTGTAAATAACATATAGTTATGTTTTTAAATTTTTAAGAGTTGTAATTTTCATATTTAAGTTTAAATAAAAATCATTTAAATTCTTTTAAAAGATTTCAAAAACCTATTTATAAAATATTTAGATTTCTAAATAATAGATGACTTTATAATTGTTTATAATAAATTAGTCGATTAAATTGTATATTGAAAGAAAAAAATTCTATATAATAGACGACTTTATATTTGTTTATAATGGGTAAATTAGTCGATTAAATTGTATATTGAAAGAAAAGATTATATATATATATATATATATATATATATATATATATATATATATATATATATATATATATATATATATATATATATATATATATATATATATATATATATATATATATATATATATATATATATATATATATATATATATATATATATATATATATATATATATATATATATATATATATTTGACGAATTTATATTTATTAAAAATGGGTAAATGAGTTGATTAAATTATATATTGAAAGAAAATAAAAATATAAACCTCTTGATTTGTTTTATTAGAAAAAGCTATAAAATACAATTATAAACTTTTTTGGGTATAAAATAACAAATAACCATTCATTTACTTGTGTAGAATATTTACAAGTTGATTGAATTTGAAGTGTATGATAATTGTAATGGTTGAAGCCACTTATAAATCTCAAATGACATAAAAAAAATAAGTTTAATTAAATTTAATATTTTAATTAAGATTCTTGGAATTAAGCTGAGGAAAAAAACTATAAGTTACTTGATTTAGTTTATTAAAATAAACTATTAATCAATAAAAATAAATTATGAAGTCATAAGTAAATGATAATTATTAAACATATTAATTTTTCCAATTATAACGCAAAATCTATTAACTATAAATATAACTTTGTCAAAAGAGAAATAAACACAACTGTATTTTGCCAACAAAAACCTATAAGTTTGATATATAACTGATAAACCATATTATTAATAACAAATAGATTAGTTTATTGAATTTGTTGTATTTAATAAAATTAATGGTTAAGTTAACTTGTATTTTTAAAATAATTTTATTATTATTATTATTATTATTATTATTATTATTATTTATTTTAATATAGATTTTATTACAAAAATGACATGTGACCATAATTATTTCCAAAAAATGACATGTGGCTACGGTTGTCATCACGTATTCTTTTAAATTTATGGTAAATAGATGACAAATGTACAATCTTATAATGTAGTAATATATTTTTCGTATATTTTAAAGTTGTAGAAATGCAGCATATTTGTTTATGCCAAAAAAAACATTTCATGAATATTACCTAACATATCTTATTTATTGTAACATATTTAATATTGTCAATGTATCTTATATATGGTTACATACTTAATATTGTCAATGCGTGAAAGTGAGATGTGGGTCGATGAAGGAGAATTCTCATAACACATTGTTATTATAGGGTTTAGGAATATATAAGTTATCCTATTGGGCAGTGTTATTGAAAAATTGAACGTCGTTAGATTATAAATAAATAAATATTAATATGTTATACTTTTATGATGACTTTCTTTAAGATTTATATTATAATTATTGTTGTCAAATATTGTCATTTCAAAATATTTCCTAATTATTTAATTGAGTGATTTTAAATATTATTTAATAGAAATATTTGTAAATAACATATAGTTATGTTTTTAAATTTTTAAGAGTTGTAATTTTCATATTTAAGTTTAAATAAATATCATTTAAATTCTTTTAAAAGATTTCAAAAACCTATTTATAAATTATTTAGGCTTCTATATAATAGACGACTTTATAGTCGATTAAATTGTATATTGAAAGAAAAAATTCTATATAATAGACGACTTTATATTTGTTTATAATGGGTAAATTAGTCGATTAAATTGTATATTGAAAGAAAAAATTATGTATATATTTGAGGAATTTATATTTATTAAAAATGGGTAAATGAGTTGATTAAATTCTATATTGAAAGAAAATAAAAATATAAACTTGTTGATTTGTTTTATAAAAAAAAGCTATAATATACAATTATAAACTATTTTGGGTATAAAATAACAAATAACCATTCATTTACTTGTGTAGAATATTTACAAGTTGATTGAATTTGAAGTGTATGATAATTGTAATGGTTGAAGCCACTTATAAATCTCAAATGACATAAAAAAAATAAGTTTAATTAAATTTAATATTTTAATTAAGATTCTTGGAATTAAGCTGAGGAAAAAAACTATAAGTTACTTGATTTAATTTATTAAAATAAACTATTAATCAATAAAAATAAATTATGAACTCATAAGTAAATGATAATTATTAACTATTAATTTTCCAATTATAACGCAAAATCTATTAACTATAAATATAACTTTGTCAAAAGAGAAATAAACACAACTGTCTTTTGCAAACATAAACCTATAAGTTTGATATATAGAATAGCTGATAAACCATATTATTAATAACAAATAAATTAGTTTATTGAATTTGTTGTATTTAATAAAATTAATGGTTAAGTTAACTTGTATTTTTAAAATAGTTTTATTATTATTATTATTATTTATTTTAATATAGATTTTATTACAAAAATGACATGTGACCATAATTATTTCCAAAAATGACATGTGGCTACGGTTGTCATCATGTATTCTTTTAAATTTATGGTAAATAGATGACAAATGTACAATCTTATAATGTAGTAATATATTTTTCGTATATTTTAAAGTTGTAGAAAGGCAGCATATTTGTTTATGCCTAAAAAAACATTTCATGAATATTACCTAACATATCTTATTTATTGTTACATATTTAATATTGTCAATGTATCTTATATATGGTTACATACTTAATATTGTCAATGTGTGAAAGTGAGATGTGGGCCGATGAAGGAGAATTCTCACAACACATTGTTATTATAGGGTTTAGGAATATATAAGTTATCCTATTGGGCAGTGTTCTTGAAAAATTGAACATCGTTAGATTATAAATAAATAAATATTAATATGTTATACATTTATGATGACTTTCTTTAAGATTTATATTATAATTATTGTTGTCAAATTTTGTCATTTCTAAATATTTCCTAATTATTTAACTGGGTGATTCTAAATATTATTTAATATAAATTTTGTAAATAACATATAGTTATGTTTTTAAATTTTTAAGAGTTGTAATTTTCATATTTAAGTTTAAATCAAAATCATTTAAATTCTTTTAAAAGATTTCAAAAACCTATTTATAAATTATTTAGGCTTCTATATAATAGACGACTTTATAATTGTTTATAATAAATTAGTCGATTAAATTGTATATTGAAAGAAAAAAATTCTATATAATAGACGACTTTTTATTTGTTTATAATGGGTAAATTAGTCGATTAAATTGTATATTGAAAGAAAAAATTATGTATATATTTGACGAATTTATATTTATTAAAAATGGGTAAATGAGTTGATTAAATTCTATATTGAAAGAAAATAAAAATATAAACTTGTTGATTTTTTTTATTAAAAAAAGTTATAAAATACAATTATAAACTTCTTTGGGTATAAAATAACAAATAACCATTCATTTACTTGTGTAGAATATTTACAAGTTGATTGAATTTGAAGTGTATGATAATTGTAATGGTTGAAGCCACTTATATCTCAAATGACATAAAAAAATAAGTTTAATTAAATTTAATATTTTAATTAAGATTCTTGGAATTAAGCTGAGTAAAAAAACTATAAGTTACTTGATTTAGTTTATTAAAATAAACTATTAATCAATAAAAATAAATTATAACCTCATAAGTAAATGATAATTATTAAATATTAATTTTTTCAATTATAACGCAAAATCTATTAACTATAAATATAACTTTGTCAAAAGAGAAATAAACACAACTGTCTTTTGCCAACAAAAACCTATAAATTTGATATATAGAATAACTGATAAACCATATTATTAATAACAAATAGATTAGTTTATTGAATTTGTTGTATTTAATAAAATTAATGGTTAAGTTAACTTGTATTTTTAAAATAGTTTTATTATTATTATTATTATTATTTATTTTAATATAGATTTTATTACAAAAATGACATGTGACCATAATTATTTCCAAAAAATGACATGTGGCTACGGTTGTCATCATGTATTCTTTTAAATTTATGGTAAATAGATGACAAATGTACAATCTTATAATGTAGTAATATATTTTTCGTATATTTTAAAGTTGTAGAAATGCAGCATATTTGTTTATGCCAAAAAAAAAAACATTTCATGAATAGTACCTAACATATCTTATTTATTGTTACATATTTAATATTGTCAATGTATCTTATATATGGTTACATACTTAATATTGTCAATCCTAAACCCTATAATATTCTTTTAATATTATAGGGTTTAGGAATATATAAGTTATCCTATTGGGCAGTGTTATTGAAAAATTGAACGTCGTTAGATTATAAATAAATAAATATTAATATGTTATACATTTATGATGACTTTCTTTAAGATTTATATTATAATTATTGTTGACAAATTTTGTCATTTCTAAATATTTCCTAATTATTTAATTGAGTGATTTTAAATATTATTTAATAGAAATTTTTGTAAATAACATATAGTTATGTTTTAAAATTTTTAAGAGTTGTAATTTTCATATTTAAGTTTAAATAAAAATCATTTAAATTCTTTTAAAATATTTCAAAAACCTATTTATAAATTATTTAGGCTTCTATCTAATAGACGACTTTATAATTGTTTATAATAAATTAGTCGATTAAATTGTATATTGAAAGAAAAAAATTCTATATAATAGACGACTTTATATTTGTTTATAATGGGTAAATTAGTTAAATTGTATATTGAAAGAAAAAAATTATGTATATATTTGACGAATTTATATTTATTAAAAATGGGTAAATGAGTTGATTAAATTCTATATTGAAAGAAAATAAAAATATAAACTTGTTGATTTGTTTTATTAAAAAAAGTTATAAAATACAATTATAAACTTTTTTGGGTATAAAATAACAAATAACCATTCATTTACTTGTGTAGAATATTTACAAGTTGATTGAATTTGAAGTGTATGATAATTGTAATGGTTGAAGCCACTTATAAATCTCAAATGACATAAAAAAAATAAGTTTAATTAAATTTAATATTTTAATTAAGATTCTTGGAATTAAGCTGAGGAAAAAAACTATAAGTTACTTGATTTAATTTATTAAAATAAACTATTAATCAATAAAAATAAATTATGAACTCATAAGTAAATGATAATTATTAAATATTAATTTTTCCAATTATAACGCAAAATCTATTAACTATAAATATAACTTTGTCAAAAGAGAAATAAACACAACTGTCTTTTGCCAACAAAAACCTATAAGTTTGATATATAGAATAGCTGATAAACCATATTATTAATAACAAATACATTAGTTTATTGAATTTGTTGTATTTAATAAAATTAAAGGTTAAGTAAACTTGTATTTTAAAAATAGTTTTATTATTATT
>CATIWC010001825.1:0-2500 GCA_948472305.1 Vicia faba | reverse complement strand
ATTATTATAATTGTTATTGTTATTGTTATTGTTATTGTTATTGTTATTGTTATTGTTATTGTTATTGTTATTGTTATTGTTATTGTTATTGTTATTGTTATTGTTATTGTTATTGTTATTGTTATTGTTATTGTTATTATTATTATTATTTTTATTATTATTGTTATTGTTATTGTTATTAATATTGTTATTGTTATTGTTATTGTTATTGTTATTGTTATTATTATTGTTATTATTATTGTTATTATTATTGTTATTGTTATTGTTATTGTTATTGTTATTGTTATTAGTATTATTATTGTTATTGTTATTGTTATTATTATTATTATTGTTATTTTTATTGTTATTGTTATTATTATTATTAATATTGTTATTCTTATTGTTATTATTATTCTTATTATTATTGTTATTGTTAGTGTTCTTGTTATTTTTATTGTTATTGTTATTGTTATTGTTATTGTTATTGTTATTGTTATTGTTATTGTTATTGTTATTGTTATTGTTATTGTTATTGTTATTGTTATTGTTATTGTTATTGTTATTGTTATTGTTATTGTTATTGTTATTGTTATTGTTATTGTTATTGTTATTGTTATTGTTATTGTTATTGTTATTGTTATTGTTATTGTTATTGTTATTGTTATTGTTATTGTTATTGTTATTGTTATTGTTATTGTTATTGTTAATGTTATTGTTCTTGTTATTTCTATTGTTTTTGTTATTGTTATTGTTCATGTTATTGTTATTGTTATTGTTCCTGTTATTGTTATTGTTATTGTTATTGTTGTTTATATTGTTATTGTTATTGTTATTGTTATTGTTATTGTTATTGTTATTGTTATTGTTCATGTTATTGTTATTGTTACTGTTATTATTATTGTTATTGTTATTGTTATTGTTATTGTTATTGTTATTGTTATTGTTATTATTATTGTTATTGTTATTTTTATTGTTATTGATATTTTTATTGTTATTGTTCATGTTATTGTTATTGTTATTATTATTGTTATTGTTAATGTTATTGTTCTTGTT
The DNA here is from genome assembly GCA_948472305.1 of Vicia faba. Lineage (NCBI taxonomy): Eukaryota > Viridiplantae > Streptophyta > Magnoliopsida > Fabales > Fabaceae > Vicia > Vicia faba. The sequence goes on along the minus strand of CATIWC010001825.1, from coordinate 1,468 downwards.
ATTTCTATTGTTATTGTTATTGTTATTGTTATTGTTATTGTTATTGTTCATGTTATTGTTATTGTTATTGTTCCTGTTATTGTTATTGTTATTGTTGTTTCTATTGTTATTGTTATTGTTATTGTTCATGTTCATGTTCATGTTATTGTTATTGTTATTCTTATTGTTATTGTTATTGTTATTGTTATTGTTATTGTTATTATTATTGTTATTGTTATTTTTATTGTTATTGTTATTGTTATTGTTCATGTTATTGTTATTGTTATTGTTATTATTATTGTTATTGTTATTGTTATTTGTATTGTTATTGTTATTGTTATTGTTCATGTTATTGTTATTGTTATTGTTATTGTTGTTTCTATTGTTATTGTTATTTGTATTGTTATTGTTATTGTTATTGTTCATGTTATTGTTATTGTTATTGTTATTGTTGTTTCTATTGTTATTGTTATTGTTATTGTTATTGTTCATGTTATTGTTATTGTTATTGTTATTGTTACTGTTATTATTATTGTTATTGTTATTGTTATTGTTAATGTTATTGTTATTATTATTGTTATTGTTATTGTTATTTTTATTGTTATTGTTATTGTTCATGTTATTGTTATTGTTATTGTTATTATTATTGTTATTGTTATTGTTATTGTTATTGTTATTGTTATTGTTATTGTTATTGTTATTGTTATTGTTATTGTTATTGTTATTATTATTATTATTATTTTTATTATTATTGTTATTGTTATTGTTATTTATATTATTATTATTTTTATTTTAATTATTATTGTTATTGTTATTGGGATTTTTATTGTTTTTGTTTTATTATTGTTTTTGACATTATTCTTATTATTATTATAATTGTTATTGTTATTATTATTGTTATTGTTATTATTATTGTTATTATTATTGTTATTGTTATTGTTATTGTTATTGTTATTGTTATTGTTATTGTTATTGTTATTGTTATTATTATTGTTATTATTATTGTTATTATTATTGTTATTTTTATTGTTATTGTTATTATTATTATTAATATTGTTATTCTTATTGTTATTGTTATTCTTATTATTATTGTTATTATTATTGTTATTGTTATTTTTATTGTTATTGTTATTGTTATTGTTCATGTTATTGTTATTGTTATTGTTATTATTATTGTTATTGTTATTGTTATTGTTATTGTTATTGTTATTGATATTTTTATTGTTATTGTTATTGTTATTGTTATTGTTCCTGTTATTGTTATTGTTGTTTATATTGTTATTGTTATTGTTATTATTATTGTTCATGTTATTGTTATTGTTACTGTTATTATTATTGTTATTGTTATTGTTATTGTTATTATTATTGTTATTGTTATTTTTATTGTTATTGTTATTGTTATTGTTCATGTTATTGTTATTGTTATTGTTATTGTTATTATTATTGTTATTGTTATTGTTATTGTAATTGTTATTATAATTATTGTTAT